>DWUN01001794.1:0-15501 GCA_018249975.1 Passova gellias | reverse complement strand
AGATATAATAAATCCACTTAATTTCTATAACAATGGCCAACGAAGTGCAGAAAGATAAAAATCAACAATCCACTCACGAGTGCATAACAAACTATGCTTTAGTTATAATTAACCGCAAACAAATTATATCAATAATAACATAACCTACTTAGCAAAGTTCAGCCTCAAAATATTCTGGAATGATCCATGTTATTTTTATTTTTGTATAATAAGGTGACCGCGCAACGAAAGCGCAACATAAGCTCTTAAGATGCAATCACTACAAGTGATAACTTTGTACATCACGATCAAACACTCCGTCTCCGAGAAACTTAAAAATACCCACCTTAATGTTTACAACGAATCTACAATAAATAAACATCCAGTCGTTTAATCGAAATGGTTTTTTTTTTCTAAAACATTACGCAACTACCTAACGGCCCTACATTTATTTACGAAGGCAGCACACGCTAAAACAAAAGCACATATTTGGTATATGTTTTAAAACACCCTGTATACAATATAAAAAATAGTTTCAAACATTTCTAACTGTTTAGGCACAATTACGCCGCGAAAATAAACACCTGAGATCGGTTGTCTCTAGTCAATTTTCTATGTAGGAGAAGCTCGCACGGTATCGCTACTTTGGTATATATTTTCATTTCAATATGCATTTTAGAATTTTCAATATACAATATCAAACATTTTCTCGATTGTCTTATTAAAAGGAATAATGATACACTAAGAATTTGCGACTAATTTCAGAAACACAATTTACACAGCGTCTTTTGGATAGCGCTAATAAGTGATAAGCTATAAAGGCACTGACACACTAACGCATTTACTATAAAGCCATTTTTCTTTATATACATAAAACGTGTATTATAGCAACATGTATGTATAATATGTATAATTATGAATTTGTATAATATTGGATATAACTTCATTCAGGCACTTCGTGTAACAAATATGATTCTTATATTACCGTATCTTATATTGAAAAATACAAATTTCGTGTCATCGGAATATACTGTGTGTAAAATACAAAATGATATGGAATTGAGGAGAGCGTAACTCTGAACTCTGCGGAATATTTACATAGCACCGGCGTTCATACGACTTTGTAAGTATTACTTATACATATAAAAATGAATTTACAACTTTTGATCAACGGTTTAAGTGAAAATACTGCATGACACACATATATATATATATACACACATAATAATATAATGTTATATAGGCAGAGTTACGCATTCCTATTTCTTATAATTTCATACATTCCGACAGCATAATATTATACGTATATAAATAGCTTTATTTGTGAGTATTGTTCGTGCATATGTCACGCTCCATTTTATGTCACTATCAAACTGTGTTACTACCTTTTACGACAACATTGTTACAAAACAATATTACAGTGTTAAAATATTTATGAATATACTATTTGTATCACTTTACATTACGACGGAAACGGTGGCTATATTACAAAAAGGTAGTGCAGGCTTTTTGTACTTTACAAGAAACATTTCACAAATATTACCCACATCGCTCTTAATAGTGTATTTTATTTTTTAAATAATGTATCTATATTTTACGTGAGCAATATTATCGTCGCGGTTTGGCGACGATTTGATAAAAAAAATCGATAATTTCAATACAATGTTAATCAGGATTAAAACGAAAAAGATAGAAAATATAAGGGGCCCGGTCACATTACCGAGGCGCGGCGCCTTCACGCGGGCGAACCGTGGACAATTTCAACATGGCGCCGTGCCTCACCAACGCACTGAGTCCTCTCAAGTTCACGTTATATTGAAATTCAATGGTTCACTTACAATCTGTAAATTGGCATTTGTCTTTTAAATATGCAACGTGCGAAATATACTCGTGTAGTTCGATACTGTTAATAAGCATAAAGAAAACAAATTACGCCTATAAATAAGTAACCTCTTAATCTGCCGTCTTTAGAGCAACTGTGAAGATAACTTTTTAGTGATGTTATATCAAGGCAGAACGAACTCCGGCGTGGTGCTGTGTCCGAGCCCTAACTCGATCAATTTCATCGTGTAACTCGCAAATTGCGCCACGGACCGCGTACCGGACATATCTAGTATCAAATATAATAATAATAAGTTAATAATAAAATATCAAATATAATATCCCTTACTTAACGTCTTTCGAAATACAATAAAATATTTACATTTTAACAGAACTTAAATGCTATTTATCATCCGCTTAAAATTACGATTTGGAATATTTTATTAATTAATATATTACTAAAGGTCTTTTCTTATGTTTAGCACATACACTCAGCAAAGTGACATTTTAAAGTAAACGACTTGTTGACAGTAAATTATATTTGCCGTAAAGAGCGAGTGTTTGGTTCCTTCCAAATGTACTATAATTAAATATTACAATATTTAATGTTGGCATTCCGATCTTGCATGGAATAATTGTTGGTACGAAAAACAGTGAAAAGTTGCAATGCCTTGTAATGGCATTTCGTCGTAAATTTATAATACACCACACTACACACTTTTAGGCAGTTATCAGATATTTTTAATACACATTGTCACTAAAATGCCACTTTGATTAAGGAAATATATTGGACGCCTCTTAAGTGCAAATAGTGCATTTCGTATTTTAATATAACAAAAAAACAATTACTATTTATATGGAATGACAATATTGAACACTAATAAAATTTGAAATAATAACAATTATCCCAACAGTAAAATACAGATCTGACCGTATTAATATATATAACGTAATTTCACTTATAAATATAACAAATATATAATATAGGACACTATGTAAATATTTCTTTGCTGTAACAATTATACATGTCACATAATTTGGCTTTGTATTGTAGTAAAAGTAATAATAAACTATGATTACGTAAAACGATACGATGTTATTTGGGTAACTCTACAAACGAAATATCTAACATTTAATTGGGACATAAGAAATGTTTATAAATACATATATGTTATATTACATGAGACCGTGTAAGGGTGGGATTTCAGGCGAGCCAATATGGCCATCGACTTCGTTTGGACGTAAGGATAGTCCCCAGGAAATATTCACTTAATTATGTTTTAACCTAAACGTGTATTTTAATTTTCCCGATGATAGATTGTCATTTGTTTTCGGGTGGGATATAACGAAATTCGAATTACTAATCGATTTATATTTCCGAAAACTTTCCGCTAGAACGTAAGATTTCTTTCTGTGGCTATAAACGGCCTTGAGCTTTTGTTTTACGGCCATTTTATCAATAAAATTATTTTTCTCGATAAAAACCCACGGTTGCCACTTCCTTCCCGTTAAATCGGGGTTATATTTTTCTTTACTCTGTGTACTCGCATAATGAGCTCCATTTTCGTTCTTTTTTATTATAACTTTTGGTACCGTTTGCTTCGATTTCTTATTTTTCTCCTTGTGCATTTTAAACTGAATTTCATCGATGCTTTTGAGAACATCTTCGAACTTAGGTTTAGGTTTAGACTTCTTTGGGTATTCTTGTGGTGAATTTTTAACGTAATGCTTAATAGAACTTGTATTTATCTTTGGCTCTTCTTTGGATTTCTTTAATTGTTGTAATTTATATAGACTCTGTTTTGGTAAATGCAGTTTAACCTTGAGGTCGCGTATGGTCTCTTTCAAAGGTGGAATATACTTTTGTGCAGCTTTCGTTATTAATGGCCGCGATATCGGCGCATTGTTCGTTTGATTAAAACTAGAAGCCATGTCGTTGATTTCTGAAATTTTAGTCCCTTTATAACTTCTAATTTTAAGAAGTATCGCCGATCCTTTTTCTTCCGATGTAGTCGATGAGACTTCAGGTGAACTAGATATCGCATAATGCATTTTTTCTTCATCTTTCTTATACGAAACAAACGTATCGCAACTAGATTCACAGGAATTCACAAGGCAACAATCGTCGTAATTTTTTGTTTGTTTTTCATCCGGTAAATTGCTTTGAACCGCTTCATCCGATTTAACAGACACATCCATAGTTTCATTTTCATTTAAACGTTCAAGGAAAACATTACTTAGGTTTTCTTTATTTCCGTGAACGTCGTTAACTGAATCATTTGGTAATACAAAAGATTCATCTATTAGGGTATCATTTTGAAAAGAAGAATGTGTATCAACGATGTTGGATTCTGATAGTACTTTTTCTAATGACTCATTATCGTAAAATTTATTGTATTCATCTAATTGAAGTCGAGATTTTTTATCAATTAATGTTCTATTTACTTCCATTTGTGGCGTTCTGTACAGTTTTTCAACTAATTGAGCATCATCATCACACATTTCATTCCCATAAATATGCTTTACTTTGTTTGTGTGTTCATTTTCACTGACATTATACCCAGATTCGATATTATCAATCTCATCTTCTGATGATTCGTAAACTGTTGGTGACGATGGCGCACTAATTACAATATCTTGAGCTATATCGTGGCTAAAAATGGTTTCCATACATGCTACATCCTCGACCCAAGTTTCTTCAACGCTTCTATCTTCGATGTTATGTAATATGAATTCATTTCCGTATTCATATTGTCCTATGTCTTCGCACGAAATAATTTCTGTCGATTCCGAATTTACAACCTCCGCTTCGGTACAAAGTGTCGTCAAGCAATCACCTGGTATTTCGGTAAAACAAACCTTTGGACAATCTTCATTTTCTTCAGTTAAAACGCAATCATTGTCAATAACAATGCAAAAAGATACATTTTCATCGTTATAAATTGTAGATATAGAATTCCGTCGATTACCATGAATAACATTAGAATAATTTTCATCGATCATGCTTGAATCAACGAGTATTTTAGAATCATCAACTTTTGTACGTTTAGCATACATGAAATTATTCTCATTACTTTCTTTAAAGGAATCCATAGCAGATATATAGTCTGAGGCTGCAGATTCTGATAATGATCTTTTAAGAGTTCTGCTTCGTATAGCAGACAGGTGATTTCTGGATATCCGTTCAGGTAGAACGGGTTGTTCAATAAGATTTTCAATAAAATCAACTTTCATTTTAATATCATTTTTCATTTCTTTATTAACGGTTTCGTTTCCTTCCGCTTCACCCAACTCAATCAAAGATTCAGTAGTTTTAATACCACCACTTTCAATTTCATCATCAATTTCGATTTCAGTAGTAGTATCTATACCATTATTTTCAATCAAATCAATACTGCCTCTAATATTATCTATGATTTCATTTTGACTTATATTATCAGTATCAATACGGATATTGCACTCTTGAACTTCGTGTTTAAGGTTTTCTTTGGAAACTGTTTCACTACAAACCATGTCTGTTAGAGTCTCAGAACTAACTTCAATTAATGTTGCCTCAACTTCTATGGCTTTATTATTACTACAAATATTTTCTTTCACTTGTAGATTAACTAGAAAGTCTTCTCTATCAGTATGCGCCAAATTATTAGTGTTATTAGAACTATTCACTTCCGTTATACATTGTTCTTCATTACTTTTTGACAGAGTACAAAATCCATCAATATGTAATAAAAGATTTTGAAACCATGGAGAAAATAGTTCTTTTTTAAAGAATGACCCATTTTTATCTTGGCGGCATTTTGTGACTACAGATGGGTCCTCAGAACCAAATCCATTAATTATTTTAGAATCAATCTCGTGATTCCTCCCATCGTATTCGTTCTCAATACTTGTTTCGTTAATAATTCTTTTGTTATTTTCTAATATAACCATGGTAGGTAGGTAAGGCATTTCAGACATCTCCGTTAATCCCAAATCAATTTTTGAAGTAAGTTCAACATTATCTATATTATTATCGTTTTCAAGTTCATTAGTATTTTCAATGTCTGTAATATCATTACAAATGTTCGTTGAAACCTGGCTAGTGTAGTCTTCATTACTGCATTTACTATTAAGTTCTTCGATGAGATAGCTTTCTAAATTTGCAGAATCCTTATCATTGCGGTCTTTAATTGGCACCAAAGTTTTGTTTTCAGTTTCTGGAATATCAATTTCATTGTCAAAGTTTTCTTCACCTTCTCCTTTGGGTTCACTTTTAATTAAATGAATTTCTTTAGCGTCATGACAATTTTCAATTTCTGGATCATTACTTTCTACAACTTCATTTGTAGACAGAAATATTGCTGCGTTTTCAGTTTCATTTTCTAAATAAATATTATTTTTGACTTTTATATTATTACTGTTGTTTTGATCCACGATAGTGACTTCAGTCAAATTATTATTAAGTTCATGAATAGGAGGACTTAACTTATTTGGAACATCTGCAAAACAATTGTTTGCTTCTTCAGATTTAAAATCATTATTTAGTGGTAAACTACTCAATGTGATGATACTGCTCTTAGATTTCATATTCTTCAAAGCATTTTCATCATCATCTTGACTTAAAATGGGTAAATCCTTCTGTTGAGAAAAGATTTCAGTAGATATATTTTCCTTGGTTTTCAGGAGAGTTACAGGTGATTCAGGAAGAATAAGCTTGTCATCATCAATGGACTCAAAATCTATCTTATTCTTAAGAACAGTAGCGTTTATTTGTTTATCTGTTTGATCATCAATCACTTCCTTAATATTTGAATGAATTTTATTAGCACAAGTAAAATTACTTGATACAGGAGAATCAATGTGTATACTATTTAATTCAAGGGAAGTAAAACTTTCTGTCAACTTTTTGGGTTTCTCTGCATTAACTACTGTAACTTCAGTTTCAGGAAACAGGTTTTTGTCTACAACATTATTAATATCTAATGGATTTGGCAAATTATTTATCGTATTAATGTATGTCCCCTGCTCATAATTTTTATTAAAACTGAAATCGATTGCGGTATCGACAGAGGTTGTTGTGTATTCATCACATTTTTGAACGAGGGTTTCATTAAAATTCTGTTCACTACAGTTAACAGATTTGTCACTTTGTAGTTCAATTATAGGGTTCACTATGGGGTAGCCATTAGGCTTATCAATTAAGGGTGTGCTAGAATATTCTTCTTGACTTCTAACATTCTCTGGATTTTTTATAATAACACTATCAGTCCTGTGAACTAAAGAACTTCTTCTATGTTTTCTATATTTGCTCAGTTTTGACACTTCTTTATCTGATTCAGAACCAGAATGTAGGGTCTCAGAAATAAACGGCTTGTGTATTTTACTTTTTTTACTGTTACTATTTTCGGTATCTAGAACTGGTAAATCCCGTATGGAAGTCATTGTAACAGATTCTATTTTATTTGCATTAATAAATTGTTGATTAATTTCAGGAAAATTTAGCTCAATGTCATTATCTAATCTTGGTAAAGAAGCGAGACCTACTCCAGAGTTACTTTCCAAATCTTGTAAACAGTAGTTTGTTTTTAATGATCCACTTATATTAGATGACGGGTATTGAGCATTAACCATTTTGCAGCTCTGGACTTTAGGAGAAAGTCTTAATGGCATATCATTAATTGTTTCTTCTCTTCTATGAATCATAGGTGACTTAGTTATAACCGGGTTCACTACTTTTTCTATCAGTCGTTCACCTAATACATTGTGGATTGGTGTAGCAACTTCCACATTCATTGTCTGTGGACTACAAGGTCTTATTTCAAAATTACAACCCACCTCCTTGTGTATAACAGATTGGCTTATTTTTGCTTCGACATCTAAAGGTGATATTGGACGAGGCACCATTGATATACCTTGTTTTGAAATAGTATTTCTGACTGGTACAGGTAAATCTTTTTGTTTTGGTTGTTGAGCAGTTAAGTTAAAATGATTGTTTCTAGGTGATTCAACAAGCTTTTCGTATTGGTTAAGCAACTCAATATTGTTATAACCTTTAATATTTTCCGGTAATTTTGATATTTTCTGTATGTGGTCATACTTGTCTAATTCTTCATTTGGTACATTGACTAAACCTAAGACATACAGTTGTTCTTGGTTAACACCAGCCTCACAATGACCCAATATATTGGTGGATTCCATTTGCATTGAAGTTTCCTTATTGCTATCATTAGCTTCATCATCTCCTTCATTCCACATTTGTAAAAATTGTCTGACATCAAGCCCTTTTTTATCCTTTGAAACAGGATTAGTATCTAATTTTTGAGCAGATTTATTCACATGAGATATTGTTTCAAACCTCATGTCATTATGTCTGTATAGATCACTTGACATTCTATTAACCCCTGATTCTATACTTTTTACACTGGCAGTAGAAGATTGGCTAACATACCCACAATCTTCTTGCATGTTACTAAGATTTTGTATTGTATCTATACTTGTGTTAGAATCGGGGGATATTGATATAGTTTGAGGTGAAAATTGTAAAGGCAGCCTAGACATTGGATTCATTTTTGCTGAATACTCAAAATTTCTAATATGAGTAGAGTTCTCATAACCCTTCATGGCATTTTCTTTTCTAAACATATGATGTGGAACGGTGTGTACATTTATCGGTGCATATGATGGATAGAGTAACTCATTTTTCATTGTATGAGGTTGATTAAAATCGTTTGTATACATATTTTCAGTACTAGGATAATATTTATGGGTATTGTTATTATCAAAGTATAATCTGTTTTGTATCATCGGTTTTGTGGAAGGATCGGGTGAATAAGGATATGATCGGTTTTGCAAACTATTTCCTGGCACTGATCCATAAGGAGGAATGTTTTGATTACAAAATGGTGGGTTTAAATTTATTTGTTGATTTGGAGATCTTTGATATCTATCCATGGGTGTAGTAGGCATTCTTTTATCCAAATACTTCAGTGGCATTGTAGGATAAATAGGACACGGATGAGGAGGCATTGATTTTTGCAAGTCATACTTATGTGTATAAGGACTATGCAAATGAAACGTATTAGGGTAGTTAGTGATATATTCATACCTTGCTTGCGGGTGTGGATGATGCCTTTCCTTTGTGCTTGGATAAGGTTTGAATCGTATATTCGCTGCAGGATAAAAACGGTCTTGGTATACTTGCGGCACATCTTCATGCATGTTCCTATGTGGTCTTATCATTGATATTGGTCTAGGTCCGGAACAATTAGGAAATTCTGAATACTGATAAAATTCAGGAGCACCATATGGCCTTATGGGCCTCACATTAACTCCACTGCCTAACCAACCTTGAGGCACTGGTTGAATATAAGGAGAATTATTATTGGGCACGAGTCCCTCAGGGTTTTTGATAATTTTTGGTTCATTGTTTATAGGACTAATTGTATAAGGCACATCACAATACTTTGCCTCGGAGGGCATCAACTTAGAGTTTTTTAAACTATTATCTTCAGTACTTTTCACAGATGCATACGCGGGTGGTACCATAATACGCTTCATGTTTTCTTGAAATGTCTGTCTCGGTGATATGTTTCGTGAAGGTGGGTAGTCTGCAGGTTTATGAGGATATTCAGGTGGTTGTTGGAATACGTTGTTTGCGCATGGCCATGGTTCGACTGGAGCTTTTTTCAGATATACATCACTCGACGAGTGTGGAGGCACTACTCTGTCAGGCCCTATTATAGCACACGGCCTGGCGGTCGATACATCCACTTTAGCCAATGAATTCGATCCAATATCCTGATATGGTTTATTACCATTGGTTTGGAGCGCAGGGCCGTTGGGCGCGTACTTTGTACTGCCATCGTTGGTTTGCGCTCCTAGAACAGCTTCTATCCTCAAGTCCTTAGCGTCCATGGCCACACACAGCACGGCGCTCGGTGCAGTAAGCCGTTTGCATTTTTTTGGCCGTATCCCTGAATCTCAAATTTTAGCTTAAATATTCACGTGTCACGTATAAATAATACGCATCCTGAAATATAAACAAAAATATCAAATATTTCAATGACAACTGTCAAAACATTATGCCACATACACCATGGGTAATTTTAAAATGTTTAAGTACTCTTAAATAACGGTAGTAATAATAAATTCACAGCATACCTTTTGTACTTTTCAGTTTATTTGAGATATCAATATTATTTCCTAGGAGACACCGATTTATTACGATCCTGCACTGTTGCCCATTATTTCTGGTTTGTTGTGTTGCTCGTTACAAAAATACTTTATGTAATACCAATCAAAACTATATTATTATTTATTAGACATGGTGGTTGATACCAAATTATAACCATTTCAGTTCTTTGTATTGTTTATATTTACGCGCATTTCATTTGGATCAAAATGTTATATACGAAGAATAAAAAAATATATTTAATATTTTCTCTTAACTTAGGTCTACTAAAAATCTAAAATTTTTAGTTAATCATGCTGAAGTAATTTCACTTAAATAGCTTAGTAATAAATTTTTAATTTCCTTATCTGAAATTATGAACGATAATACATATTTCAATGTCATCTATTGAATCTTGAAAGGTTCACCAGGCAAATATTTAAAATTTGACGTAAGGAATCACACCAATACTCATTTGATTTCGGTTTCGTAGTTTATGGTTAGGAGTTAGAATAATAATTAAATTTATTTATTTGATTATAGCAATAAAAATGAAATATATGTCTGTTAGTTTTATTCTATCTATAATATTCGCCGTGTACGTAATAAATACAATATGGACATTAACTGAAATATTTATCCCGCCGGAGTGCAGTCGTGGCGAAAGATGTTTCTCCTCTTATTTAGCTTCAAATCCTGTGCAGCATCTTGTTCTTTACACTTCAGTGAAACAGTATCCATATGAAAACGGAATATCCGGGGGCTCGGTGAATAAAGTGCATACTTCCTTAAAATTCGATTATCGCAATCCCACAACTATGTAAGTATTAATTATGTAGATGCATGTCAAACGTCTATTAGTTGCCGGTGATAATTTCTAATCGTATCGTCCAGGGTTGTAACGTTAAAGGTGCCGCGTAAAACGAGGAACAACGGTACCTTATACATGCATGCAGTGATGCTAGATGAGAGACGCCTGTACGACAATTTCGAGGATATATTCCGTTCAGAAGCAGTCCATACACTCCCGCTAGTTAAATATACGGAGCCTCAAGCAGCCACGTTTAATCTTCTGCAGTCAAAGGTGACCAGTGATTTGCAAAATTATGTAACTTAACTCAATTTTATCTATCAATTATATTACATGTTTTATGTATATAAAAAGTGCATGCATTCTTTATTACACTCTTAAATAAGTTATACAATAAATCTCTTTGGTTCTAATAATTCTTCATTTGCAGGTAGATGATTCAAAAAAAATGAAAAGTCATTTGCAGCCATATTCCCATATAGCAACCATAGTACCACTGTCCATACTCACAGACAACCTGAATCTCCCTTACAAAAGAATCCCTGGGGAATTATATCCCTATCTGAGGTAGTTATTTGACTAGTATGTGTATGGTTGAGATCTATGTATGGCTATGTATGTATATATGGCTATGTATAAAGCTGTCCTAAGATTTTATTACTTATGTTTTTTTAACAAGTTCTGTTGTAATCTGCCAGGATTCGAGAAGAAAAGTTCCTGCCAATAATTCAGCACAATGTATTGAAATATCGAATGTCACAGCTACAACTGTTGAACAGTAGCACGTCGGAAGTAAATGTCACTGTCCAAGTCTCGCCGGCGTCGTTTGGATCGCTGCGCCTGTCGTTGCATGTCCGACTCGCATTGGACCAGCTGAATAGCCTTGGGTTTAGTGAAAAGGACATTGATGATGTTAAAGGAATATTCGCTGATACAAACTTGTACCTATTATCTGCCACAGTTTTGATTGCCAGTTGTCATGTAAGTATGAAATGAAAATCATGTAGGTATATATATTTCTGATTTTTTTTCACCCAAGGCTCACCGTAGGCTCTTGCTTGAGGGTTTTAAAAAGGAATAACACTGTAATTTTTGTATATGTATGTTATACACTTTTTTATTGACATTTATACCAGTCAATAGCATAGCTTTAAGCTAGATTATATAAACATTCGTGAATATTGGCTGTTGATGTCTCTAGATAAATAAAGATAACAAATGAAAACTATAGCAATGTGACATTCATTAATTTTAAATAAATTAATGTAGTCAATAAATTATAGTTCCAAGTATAGTATGTCAGGATAGCCAAGGTTAGCTGTTGATATCATAATGGTAACACATATTAGTGTATTATATTACCCTATGTTGATACTCTGTATATTACGCTGTATGAATTAATTACCATATGAAATGATATTTTTGTAATGCTTTATCGTTTTCAATTGTTTTTCAGTTGTTGTTTGACTTTCTGGCGTTTAAGAATGATGTGTCGTTCTGGCGACGCAAGCGCTCTCTGGCGGGCTTGTCGACGCGTACTGTTCTGTGGCGAGCTTTCTCGCAGTTGGTTGTTTTCTTGTATCTCCTTGATGAGCATACCTCTCTGCTGGTACTCGTTCCAGCTGGTATCAGTGCTCTAATAGAGGTATGAATTGTTTGTGTTGTAATTTTTTAATATTTAACCTGTCAATGACATAATGTCACTATTAGCAGCTTAAAAATGGGATAGCAGCGATACTGTTCACAGAACCAATGTTGAGACCATATAATTTATACGGAATAAGAGCTATTCTTGAATATGGAAATTGAGCCATGTGTATTATTTTTTATTAGCAGTACGAGAAATGTAAACATTAGTTTATGATTATTTTATTTTAAGCTATGCAGGCTTCGAATTGTAAGAACTAAGATGAAACACTTGAGGTATTATGTCTGTTGTTTGAGGAGTATCAAAGTGCTCTAATCTGTTAGCGCCTCGATTACCTGCAATCCTATTGAGGGCTTACGATGCGATTGGGCCTCGTATAGGCAATGTTAACTTACGTTGCAGGTGTGGAAGGTGACGAAGGTGCTGCACGTGCGTGCGGCGCTGACGGGCTGGCGGCTGCGCGTGTGGCGCGAGTCGCGCTCGGACGCCGCCGAGCTCAGCACGGCGCGCGCCGACGCCGAGGCGATGCGCTACCTGTCCCTGCTGCTGTACCCGCTATGCGCCGCCGGCGCGGTCTACTCGCTGCTCTACGAACCGCACAAAGGGTACTTTTTCCATTCCTTTCGCTGTTTCACTGCCGGACACTAAAATCTTTTCCTAATGATTAGGTGTAAGGCAGCAATGAATAGCTTTTAAACATGTAATTTGTAGAGATTAATCTTATCTTACTGGTAGAGACAAAGAGGTTTATTTGCACAAATATGTGTACATACAAAGATTTACAGAATTATTCGTAGTATTTATAAATTGCCTGTATTGTCAAATTTAAGAAATGTAAATAAAATGGTTATGTTAATTATCTATTATTACGTCAAAATTAATACACATGTAAGATATTTAGAATCAACGCACACATAGGCACAACAATTAACGGAGCTAACTACAGATACTGGCAGAATGCTGAGCGAGCTGTATTTTCTCTTTGGCAGCTGGTACTCGTGGGCGCTTCACAGCGTGGTGAACGGCGTGTACGCGTTCGGCTTCCTGCTGATGTTGCCGCAGCTGTTTGTGAACTACCGGCTGCGCTCGGTGGCGGCGCTGCCGTGGCGCGCCTTCATGTACAAGGCGTTCAACACGTTCATCGACGACGTGTTCGCGTTCATCATCACCATGCCCACCGCGCACCGCGTCGCCTGCTTCCGCGACGACGTCGTCTTCCTGCTCTACCTGTACCAGCGCTGGTCGGTGGCATTTAAAAATAATAATAATCATTTAAATTTTTATTTCCATGTATATGGACCATAGTTAAAATGTCCAGTTATCTAATAATATTGAAATTATCACAAGCAGTGATAGCCTAGTGGTTTGAACTTCAACCTCTCACTCCACTGGGTCTGGGTTCGATCCTGGCACCCACCTCTCTAATTTATTACGTGCGATATTATAAGTAAAACTTAAATATCACTCGCTATAACGGTGAAGGAACACATCGTTAGGAAACCTGCACACCTTAGAGATGTTATAAATTATATAATATTTTCTAAGGTGTGTGAAGGCTACCAATTCGCACTTGGCCAGCGTGGTAGACTGTGGCCTAAATCCCTCTCACAATGAGAGGAGACCCTGTCCAGCAGTGGACCAACAAAAGGGTCGAAAAAGAAATCATTTTTCTATTACTAACATTCCGGTATACATTTCCAGGTTGTACCCCGTGGACGAGTCCCGTGTCGACACAGCGTCTAGTATGAGCGAAACGCCCGAAGAATCAGAACCATTAAAACCGAAAGAAGATTAGATGTAAAAAATTAAATATTCGCTGCATAGTCAATTGCAATTGAATGAGCCTAATGATCTAGAGATGGGAGCATTTATTATACAAGATATTTATAATTTATTATTGTGAAATCAAGTAAGTGATCGGCATATGTCACATGTGTGTATGGCTTGTAAATCCAGTGCTAAGTGGGAAATAGTTATTTATATAACTATGTATTTAGACAATTATATGTGTAGCTTGTCAGTTGTATCGTTACTGCTATTAATAAGCTTGAGTGATAAAAAAATATTGGGTTGTCATTTTCTGTTGGCACGTGTATTTCCTAAGAGCGAGATCTAGCGGGTACTAGATCTAGTTAAAAAAGAAATTAGTAATATGTGTATGTTTGAAATTTAATGTAAATTCAGTGTGCCGAGAGCGAGTTTCACAAAAATGTTCCACAAACACATTGCGTAAATCGAGCAAACGTCAAACGCGTTGAGAAGCGATTGTGAGTTGCTATCACATTTAAATATCGAATGTCGAATTTTGCATTTCGTACTCGCTAAGCTCTTTAAACAACCAATCACGTGCGATAACGTTGTCACTGACGAATGCTAGAGCGTGTAAAAAAGTCGCACTCGCAAATTTAGTTTCCCATTACTGACGCTAGTTGGCGCTGTTTCAATTCCATACAAATTGTAGTTTGAGCAAACGCGATCGAGTAGGTGAGAAAACTCGCACTAGGCACACTGATGGCATGGTAATGGCTTTGGCTGAGCGCCTTCAATAATATTTGTTTTATGAAGAAGATCTTCAAGTGAATTTGTATGCATGTGATGCCCAGTGTTATTTAACTATTTTGCAGGCGATTTGAGATATTTTGTGGGAATTTTCTAAATGTTTCGTGTTGAAGATGTTTGCAATTATTTCTGTCCGTCCATTCATTCTCTGATTGTTATTAATGCATTGAAAATTAAACGATTTGTTGAATTGCCCGATGACGCTACTGAATAGTTTTAGACTGAATTTAACAAGTGGAATTAAATATTTGTATAGCATTGTAACTGTTTGAAGTAGCAGTTTTCTATATAATTCTAAAAATTTATATGCTTGACTAAGAATACCAATTTTCGAAAGTTTGAAAACTAGCGGTTCGGAACTGAACTGTAGCCCGAGCACGAACTTTACCAGAGTTATAAATGTTACGGTATCCAGAATACGATACCTTTACATTACGTTTACATTAGTCGGCAGCATGAAGTACTATCGAATACTTGTCATTTTCATACAAAACGCGGAACGTTTACATTAACTTAGACGCTAGAAAATCGGAA
>DWUN01001793.1:0-15504 GCA_018249975.1 Passova gellias | reverse complement strand
CACAGTTTTTCTGTAGTGTATTTAGTATCAGTATTGCACCCGTGCAAAGCCGGGGCGGGTCGCTAGTACTTAATAAATTACAGTTCTAAAAAATAAAGACACTAAAAATTTGTTTTGCATATAAACACTTTGGTCACGATCAAAAGAATGTAACGCGACTAGGTAATTTTTTTTGTCTAGAATGTTGAAAGTGAGAATAAAGTGAACGAGAAACATAACTTGAATGTATGTAATGTATGTATGTATGTCTTTAAAATTATTCAGCATCCCAAATTAAACAATAATTGAAGAAAAAAGCAGCATACAAGGCGGCGGCGCCGGGCACGCTGGTGTAGAAGCCGGGCACGTTGCGCGGCCGCTCGCGCTCGTCCCGCGGCACGCTCAGCGCGCGGCCGCTGATGGCGCCCAGCGAGCCCGTCAGCCTGATGGCGTGTGGGAACCCGGTCACTGCGGAGAGCGCTTGCATCTCTCGTTACCAGTCAAAATGCAGATGTTACAGGAGTGCAAAGAAAGCGATTTACTGTATCATTAAGTTTGCTAGAACGTTTGGCATAAGTTTTTTATCCTTAACAGTATTCCTACATTTTGTTCAACTAATTAATGATAAGTATAACCTAATGTATTCAACTAAAATCAAGAATGGGATAAATTCATTTAGTGTGACATTTAATTACAGTAAACATTTTTTTTTAAACACTGCAAAGCTTACCACTTGGAGCCAAGGGGTGATGTGCAATTATAGCCGGCTCTCGCGGCTCGACCTGCATAACAGGTTGCAAGAGCGGCGCGTTGTAACAATTCTGAGTATTGGCTATCTGCAATAGATATTTTTGCAATATTTATAAGGCAAAAAATTATAACAATAAGGCAAAAAATTATATAATAACAAGTTAAATGCCGAAATTATTTAATTATCCCATGTATACCTTAATTTTATATTCAATTCTAAGGGCATAGCAGTGCATAACCAAATTTGTCTGTGGAACTATCATAAATACCTGAGTTATGGGTCGAGGTATATTGACATAGCTGTGTCCCGTACATTGCAATCCATCATCTAACCTTTGCATGGAGTCCATCGTCGCCGGGAACGTGCGATGGTAAGTCTCGCTACTCATTCTAAACATGTATAAATAAATTGCCATTATATTATTTGTATCAACATTACTATTTATTAACTTTGAATTTGAATATTCTAGACATAACTTTGAGTGAAGAATGTAATATACAATGTATATAACATGTACCTCAATGGTTCGCGACACTGGGCCACAACTTCGTCATAGGGCGGCGGGGCTTCACCTCGAGGCATATAATTCCCTGGGGGCTTCCAAGCTCCCAAAGCAGTCTCACATGTACCACCCATGTATCCCATGCTACCACTTATATATCTGCAAAAAGTAAATAACAAATTGGAGACTATACTGCTTTAGAATATTTCTGATCCAAGTTTCTGACCAATTGGTAAACATGCATTGCCTTGTACAAACCTTACTACACTCAGTGGTAAGAGGAATAACTAGGACAACTGTTTTTATTAGCATCATTATAACATCACGCCACATCCCTAACATTGGAGCCAGAAAGCACCGAGTGTCAAATATGTTTATTCTTACAAACCTGAGATGATTCTTGGTATAAAAAAAAATACGTGTGGCACTCGGGGATTGCCGCGGAAAAGCTATTGCATAGCATTTTTTATCAACTTATGATATTATAATATTTATGCAATTTTTTTTTCTTTGATATTAATTCAAGTTACACTTTTTGAGTGTGGTGACCGATAAGAAAACGATTTTTTTTCTTTTATTGGATAAATGAGATGCTAATATTGTTTAAAATATTTTTATTAGCAAGCTTAGTACAATCTACACGCATAAATCTAGCCGCACGCACACAAATACCATGCCGAAGTGTGCCGAACTGAAACGTCGTTAGACGATGCACGGCTTTCAACGCCGCACCGGTGTGCCGGTCGGAGTGGGGGGTGTTAGGTTTATTTTCGTTATGGAATTTCTTGATTCCGTCGCCGCGCTCAAAGCCCGCGATAAAAGCTATGCAATAGCTTAAAAAATCCACATACCCGATGCTAGTCAAGCTTCTCTGGTCATCGGTGTGCGGCGGACGGCGGCGCTTGTGGCGCTGCACGCGGTACACGACGAGCGCGACGGTGAGCAGCACTGCGGCCGCCGCTCCGCCCGCCGCAACGCGCACGTTCGCCTCAGCG
Source organism: Passova gellias (assembly GCA_018249975.1). Lineage (NCBI taxonomy): Eukaryota > Metazoa > Arthropoda > Insecta > Lepidoptera > Hesperiidae > Passova > Passova gellias. The sequence continues at coordinate 13,277 of DWUN01001793.1, read as the reverse complement.
CCCTCCGCAGGTTTCACGACATCATCCAGACATATAAATTCGCAGCATGTAGTGCCCACGCGGAATGAGCGACAATCCTGCAAATTATCATACTGATGTACTCTACTTACAAATATTCAGATAAAAATACATCCATGGTCCTGTAGATATATCTATTAATCTGTAAGTCTTGTCTCTCAAAAGACAAACAAACAGCTAGTGGACAATGGCTTTTCTGTCTGCCACATGGAATGTCACATATTAGTGATTTTAAGACATTAATGAGCTTCACTCTGGAATATTTTATATATATGTAATTAATGCAACTTTGATCACTGTTATCTACTAGTAGGAAATGGACAATTAAACTTATGTACAATATATTATTGATATAAGCAAAGCAGTTTATGATTGACAATAATAGCCTGATTTTGTTTATATTACCTTTTAACCTTTCTATTGCATTGCTACATTCACATGGTTATGAATAACCCTTGACTGACAAAGACACTGAAGTAGAAAGTAGCTAACCTAGATATTTCAAGTTTTTAAACCTCCCTAGCAGATGTCCTTGTTATAAAAAATAGATTTACAAAACCATTATTAATTTACATGTTACATTGTGTACAACATTCCACATGTAAATTTTACATTTTTCCAGTGTACTAAATCATTGATAATAACAAAAAACCTATAAACCTAAGCAGGGTACAGATGCAGAATTTGACAACTTATGAATAGATTACAAATTATTTATAATTAAAAAAAATACAGTATATGCCTTAAATATACCACCAGAAATATGCATAAGTGATATTAATTTTAAATTTGGAAATAATAATATATATTATGTGTATAAAGCTCCCTGAAGAAGCACAATAAGAAATTATATTTTATTTTAAAACCACAATGAAATAAAATTCACCTGTGGAGGAGAACACAGTACGGCTTTGCATACTTTGGGCAGCCCATTGTCACAAATACACAACGTACAGGTATCTGGGCCAGGGACGTAGTGGAGACCGTGGGATATAATCCTTCCTCGCACGTCGGTACATTCGCTCTGTGCAAATACACCTAAAAACACAAACAGCAAATACATAGCATTCGCACACTTTATACATTTAAATGTCACAGTTCATCACGACAATTATAACTTACTACAAATCCTCAAGGTTGATAAGCAAAGAATTATCGCGACATACATTTTATTTCTCTTAATTAGTATCTCGAGTTCTAAGACTCATTTTAGGGCCTTAGAACAGTTGCCCCATTTATTTTAGATCGATATTTGTTCACAGGCCTTGGAAATCTGTACAAAAGATAGCTGACAGATAGCAAATTGAACATGCGTCTAAGGTCCGCCGCCCTGCTATATACTATTTTACGAGCTACGAGTTTGCCAGATACCTATTTGGATTTGATGTTTGTGTCCAGTTTGTCAATGTCAAAGCTGCTATCAACGTCAGAATGAAAATCGGAGATAAAAATCTTACATAAATACATAAATATTCAACGGCCTCCTCACTCAATGTACTTTCGAGACTAAAAATGGCAATTTAATATAAGTGCCCTAATTAAAGTAATATGATAAGCAGAAAACTCTAGTTACTTCCTTAAACCGGTATTTCTGTACTCTTCTGATCGAAATACAAATTGTTGTTTTAATGACAATAAATAAATGGATATAATAAAAAAAAATTTAAAACAGGTACACAGTGGTCATACAATCTTAAACGAAGTGAGCAAAACATTAATTAGTGTTTACTAACCCAAATAATATTAATTGTAGACTTCACATATTAGAATCAGGCGCTAAAATGGCATAAATGAGTGGTTTATTTTTTAAGATCTGTGAAGGATACAAGTTTTTATGAACCTTTCGACTCAGTCGTCTGTCACTCAAATGACTCAAATCCAGATGTCATTTTATGTAGAGTTTTTGTATAATTTTTTTGTTACAGAACAGTTAATAGATAATATTTTGTCTAGTTGCATAAAATTTAAGCAGGGCCTTGCTTTAACCAATAACGCACCGAGCAGCTCTTGAAACCTACCTTGTAATGTTCTAGTTATTAGATAATTAGAAAGATGGCTGGTTTTGGTGATTACAGTGGTTACATTAGACCATCCGGCTTCAATCCCAACAGGGAAACGAACGATCTGTACGATACGCGCTATCAACAAATATATGGTTACCACACACCTTTAAACGAGGAATACCAAGGACCACCGTTAGTTATGGACGACGTCAGTGAAGAAGGTAAGTGATGCATAAATATCTATAATATATTTATCACGTTTGATGCAGTTAGTATTAGATTTAATGTTGTTACTATTTTATTTCCAGAAAGCAATGCTTATGTGACTACAGCAATAAGTGTAGCGAGTCTAATTACAGAAAACTTGTTAAGTCACCCTTTTATTGTACTGCGAAGGCAATGTCAGGTTTGTATCGACCTAAAAAGTAATTTATAATAATGAGTAATTTAGTTTGTTAATAGTAATATTCCACATTAATTAAATTAATGAGTAAATCACTACATAGTATAAAACAAAGTCGCTTTGTCTGTCCCTATATCCCTATGTATGCTTAAATCTTTAAAACTACGCAATGGATATTGATGCGGTTTTTTTTAATAGATAGAGTGATTGAAAAGGATGGTTTATATGTAAAATAACATCCATTAAATAGTGGAAAAATACTGTTAGTTTGCTGGGTCAGCTAGTGTAACTATATTTTGATTATGTATTGTTTAATTATTATATTTAACGAGTATCAGACAAGGGTATGAATATATCCATATTTTGACAAAGTATCATGAATATCTTTTAAATGTATTGTTTATAATTCCTGCATCAATACAAGTTAAAAGTTGTTATTTATTTCTTAGAGAAAGTAACATTTTTGTAATGTTATGTTGATTACATACACATTATAATACTAGTAATGTATTATAACAGGTACACAATAGTCTTAAAAACTTCCACATAGTACCCTACACCTTGCTACCAGTTGTTGTAAGGCTGCACAGGCGACAGGACTTCACCACTCTGTGGAAGGGCATCGGCTCCACCTGTATTGTGAAAGGCATCAATTTAGCTGTTGAAGATCTAATCTCGAAAGGCACCGGATGGCCCAAGTTAGATATATAACTTTTTCATTGTTTCAATCAACTATATTTTTTTAAATAAAATAACGTAAATAATACCCCAATGTTAAAATCCCCGAAAACTTAAAATAAAAATGTATACACTCACCAATGGGATGAGTACCTAGGGGGAGTAACTATGCGCAACATAGAAATAATTGTTTTTGTAGTTGGATAAATGTTTTTATACCATTTTTTAAATTATAAATATATATGAGATTGTGTGTGTATCATACACCGACTTTATATAATTAATAATAATAATTGTTGGTAATTTCACATCCAATCACTTTGATTCACAGGGAGCTTGAAAAATGCAATTCTGTCTTTCAATTTCTACAGCACATGACTTTGAAATGGTAATTATTATCTTTTATACGCCAATTGATTACATGCCCTTATTAGCCACGATTTCAACTTGTCAGAGGTCTGAGATTCAAATAATGTTATGATCCAACAGTGATGTAAACTGTCACGAGGAAACCGAGTACATATCTTACAGGGCAATCTGCCAGAACCGGTATGGCATGATATGGCATAGACTATGTCATCAAAACTTTCTCTTTATAAATGGAGACCCATGGTAATCAGTGGTAATAATATAAATAAACATAAAATAAATAAAAATAATATAATACATATATATGTGGCGACAATTCCACACATGGCTATCTGATTCCAATTTGGGCAATTGAATGCCTGTGTTATGGTTACCAAACAGCTGATAAACATACATATATACATACGATACAATACTTATATAGATATATTTTTTATGACCAGACATAGAACAAACAAATGTGTTCGTCACAAAAATGTTTGTCCTGGGTGGGAATGGAAGCCACCACCTCCGGTTTTGCTGTCAGGGTCTCTAACCACTCAATCATGAGGCCAGTCAGATTGTATTGTCGAAGAAAAGTTGTTGTTCTTCTAATTGAAGTTTTTTTTTTCAATATTTGTAGGTGTATGACATAATATATGTAGATTAACTGTTCTGTTACAGTGTAAGCCTAGCCATTATAACACCATTTTACTCTGCAAGTTTGGTGGAAACTGTCCAGAGTGATATTGCAAGTGATAAGCCTGCTGTATTGGATGTGTTCAGAGAAGGGTTTATGAGGATTCTCGAATGGGGGACGCCAAGTCGCGGCAGAATGCTGCCAATTTGGGCAATAGTCCTACCGACAGCAGGCCTCGGAATCTCTAAATACTTTGCACAGTATGTTCCTAGTTATACCTTTAGTCGCTTACCATCTATATGGGAACCGTTTGGTTATATATAATTCGGGTCTTTGTAACTTAAAGGTAAAAGATCAGTTCCCATCTAATTGCTATGTATGCTAATGTTACGAAACAAAATGTCCAAAAAAAATTAATACTCTCTTTACAGAATAGTACTCAGGATTGTGAGTGTGAGAATCCTTCGGTTCCAACAAAGGCACAGGCACGAGTTGAGTGATGTGTACAGTGGGAACACTCCCAATCCTCTCATGGAGGACATACTTTTAAAAGCAAAAATATTCTCTTTCATCACCATGGAAATAGTGTTCTATCCCATAGAAACAATTGTTCATAGATTGCAAATACAAGTAAGATTGTTACGAAATAATCCTTATTAATCTTTTATCTTCTAAACATATAATAAAACTGTAGAAGAGTTGTCTGGCTTTCACGCAAAAACTACTAGACAGATTTCAATGAAACTTTTTTTGTTATATAGCTATTAGTCCTCGGCAAGATCTAGGTTATAATTTATTTTGAAATATTCCAAGTAAAACCCAAAGTCACCATTCAGCGCGGATGAAGTTGCAGGCAAAAACTAGTGCTATAATTTGTAAAGGCAGTTGTATTTTGTTGAAGTTGCGATTTTCTTAAGAGTTGTAAGACAGATGACACAGTTGAAACAGATGCAATTTATGAATTATGGAATCATATTGAATAATAAAAACTGTTTTGTTTTCAGGGTACCCGTACAATAATAGATAACTTAGACACTGGAACATCAGTCACACCAATACTTACTGGCTACGAAGGATTTATGGACTGCTATAATACTACTATAGCCAAGGAGGGATTTGGTGGTTTATATAAAGGTTTTGGTGCATTAGTGCTGCAACTAGCAGCTCACCTAGCCATTATTAAGTTGACAACTGTAGTAGTTTCTGAAATATCTAAACTTCTAAAGCCAGCTAACAGCCCAGCTAACTCTGATGATTCAAATCACTCTCAGCCTAAGTACCTATTCAATTAATAAAAAAATTGTACTTATTGCATACAGTATTGCTGTCAATAAATTGAATTAAATGAAAATTTTACCACAGATTAAGCCTAGAATCTAGCTTATCTAAATTTTGAATTGTATAGTTTTGTTAACATATTTGTTATTTGTTTTTCCAGCAGCATAACTCTCTAGTGAAAAAGTGTTGATGCAGGTTTTTTAGTTTATTTTGCTCTTAGTCATTAAGTAAACTAATTAATGTTTATTGTTTTAATATTCAAGGTTTTAATAAAGATTGGTTTATATGATCATTTTTTATTTCAAGTATAACATCTACATAATATAATACATCATTCTCTATATTGTAAATTTTCAGTGTGTTAAAACATATCTTCCTTTCAATAACCTCCTCATTATGACTCTGCGACCATTTGCTGTCGATATTCTGGTAGCCCACCCATGACGACGGACTCTTCTCACTTCATTGGGCCGAGGAAAGTAACAACGTACTTTCGTTCTCACAGTTGACAAAAGAATAGATTCTGGTTGTACTAGACTCGTGCTTGGAGAAAGAGTTTGAATTCCTTTTTTTACTAACCTGAAAGAATAATTTCAACATCCCTGTTTAATTGTTAAAATATATATATTTTGCTATACCAATAGACAAGTAGTCTTATGCAAAACTAAAATAAACTGTTATACATTTCGGCGCTTACTTTAAAGGTTGCAAAACTGCTGCAATTAATCGCGACATCACTTAATAATTAGAAGCAAATTTCTACAACAAATTTTTACACAATATTACTTCTTCATGTGTATAAAATGTTGATATTAATTAATAGCGCTTAGCAAGTTCACAGATATAGTACAGAAATACGTCAACATGACAATTGTATGCCATTCGTGTCATTCGATTGATATTTTTTTTAATGAAAGGCCTTGAAATTGATATTTTCAAATAATATCAATATGAAAGCAATACGTAATTAGAACATTATGTGCTTTTGTAGTACTTTTTTTCTCTTTTGTTACATAAGAATATTTCAAAATTTTATTATATTCAGTACCAAAATCATTTTATTTTTAGCTTTGTGGAACGAAACGTTCATTGGTATATATATTTTGTCTGTCAATATGAAAACTGAATATGGCGGACAAAAATAATAAGGGCGCTAAAAGATTATTTTCATTAATCGTTATATTATCAATGCAATGATTTAAGATTATGGTGAAAGTGTTATGTTTAAATATTGTTTATGTGGAAATCATCTGAAGTTAGTAAGTGACACATATCTATTAATAGAACTACTTTGACATTGCGTATTTGCTTATATTTAGTCTTATTTTCACCGTCGATAGGTAGGCAACTAATCAAAATATCGAATTATTATGTCAAATGTGTTGTTTTACATTTGTAGGTAAAAAATGTCTGCAATAAAAGTAAACTTCGAGATTGGACATGAAGCATCGCTAAAATCGAAAAAGACTCCAGAAGGGTTTACTCATGATTGGGAGGTGTTTGTCCGCGGTCAAGAAGGTGCTGATATAAGTCATTTTGTAGATAAAGTGGTTTTTCTTCTGCATGAGACTTTTCCGAAACCCAGACGAGGTAATTATAACCATCCCTGTCATATTTTCGAAATTTGTATTATCTAAGCAGTACAAGTATAATGAAGTACTTCAAATGTGTATATATAAATTATCAAATGTTGTATACAAATTTGATAAAAAAATTGTTAGTCACTTTAATCATGAATATAAATTGATGTGATTATTGAACTACCATAAATTGCTTTATGACATTTTTAAATGTTATTTATTAATCCTGTAAATTAGGTTTTAAAAAAATGTCTCTAGTATTTTATACCATACCGATATATATTTGTTTTTCAGTTGTTAAAGAACCACCATTCTCCATCAAGGAATCAGGTTACGCCGGTTTCATTTTCCCTATTGAGATATACCTGAAAAATAAAGATGAACCTAAAAAAATTAAGTTCACATATGATTTTACTTTACAACAATGTGGATTTCTTAAGGATAGATTTATTTTCCCAAATCCCAATGATGACTTTAGAAAGAAACTATTAAAAGGAGGAGGAATACCCGTAGTAAATAATGCATTTTACACAAATCCAGATCAAGAGAGCCGAAGTAGAGATTCATTTACAGATGAGAAACCACAATTGGTCAGTAAGCCCAAATTATCCTCTGATAATGTAAAAAGACATAAAAATAAAGAGTATAAAGAAGAAATTCCACACAGAAATAGCAGTTTTGTAACTTTATTCGGACCACCAATTCAGAAGCCACCTAAAATTTCACCAGAGCCTAAGAAGATTGAAAAAAGTGTACCCACTGTAAAATCTGAGAAGAAGGATAAGGATAGATCAAGTTCAGAAAAAAAATCTAAACATGAACGTAAGGAAGCTAAATCCGATAAAGTAAAAGTAAAGGAGGAAAGAGACAAAATTCGACCAGAAAAGATTAAGAGTCATAATAAGGATCCAGAAAGATCAAAAGAAAAACCGAATAAAAGACCAAGCGATCGGCCACCAACACCAGAGCCTGCCAAAAAAAGATGTCCTAGTCCAACTAAAAGAGTTCCTAGTCCAATACCTAGATCTAGCAGTGCATCGAGTGTTAAAGATGAATATAAGGCTCCTAAGCATACACCTGAAGTTTTTGAACCAAAAAAAAATAAGGTAGAAGAAAAGCAATCAGAATCTATACTAGAAAAGGAGCCTAGAGAAAAAAAGAAAAAGGAGAAAAAGAGTCATGATCGAGACAAAGAAAGGAAAGAGAAGAAAGAACATAAAAAGGACAGCCATAAATCCAAAGAATCCCCAAAAGAGCCTCCTAAAGAAATACAAAGAGATATTCAAAAGTCCAGGGAAATAAAAGAGAAAGAAGTCTTAAAAGATACAGCAGTCAAAGAGAAGCTATCAAAAGAAAAAATGATAAATAAATTTTCAATAGAAAATCTGAGAAAGACTCCACCACCGGAAATAGAAGAACGACCAGAAAGTCATAAATTAAAAGAAAAAGGCGAATCTGAAAGAAAGCATAAGCATAAGAAAAAAGATAAAAAACGTGACGAATCTAAGGAAAAACATAAGGACATTAAAGAAAGAAAACACAGGCATGAAAAAGTTCGCGATATTGTACAGGAAAAACAAGAAGTTATTGAACATAGGGAGACACCCACTTTGAAAGAAAGAACAATACCTGAACCAGCTTCACCAATATCCATTGATACTGCCTCTCAGTGCAGTTCTAAGAGTGGTATAGCAAAAATTTTACACATAGGAACAGAAGATGTAAATAGTAGCCCTTCTGACTCTGAAGGCTCTATCATACCAGATGATGAAGATGTTAAAATTAAAATTGAAAATCCATCATTGGAACGTGTCAAACGAGAACCATCTTCAGAGCCGGAACCTGACCCTGAAATTGAAATAAAGCAGGAAGTTGAACCAGAACCTGTAGTAGAGGCGCCCCCGCTACAACAGAAGGAAAAATCTAAGAAACACAAAGACAAATCTTCTAAAAGAGAGGAAAAGCGGCGGAAACGAAAACAAGCCGAAGAAGAGGATGCAGAAAATAGAAAAGTAGCAAAAGCAGCAGACTCTGGTCCTCCAAATAATGATAATGAACGTGGAGAAAGCAGTGGTTCAACATCAGTAGAAACAAAAGTACAGGATAATGGTGTATCCAGTAGCCTCGGTGAAGATGCCGAACCAGGGGATTTGTCTCCAGATTACATGGTTCAACTGCGAGGTCTCCAACAACGAATACTGATGATTAAAAACAATGAAGACCTTGAAAGAGTTGTAAACCTAATTGCAGAGACTGGACGGTATGAAGTGACCACTCAAACGTTTGATTTTGACCTGTGTTTACTAGATCGCTCCACAGTTCAGCAGCTTATACAACTGATAGGATGCTAGGTTTCTGTTTTCACCAATTTAGTAGATATACATGTAAATAATCCTTTATTTAATAATTCACTAAAGGCAATATTACAGTATATTTATACATCTCCTAAATCAAGGCAGATGGCATTTCCTATGTATTTACTAAATGTATAAACTATCAAAATAATTATGACATTGTCTTAAAATTACTCAACAACGTAGTATTCTTAGTTAATTAAATAAGATCAACAAAGTTATAAATATAAATAAAGCATCTTTGGATATATTTTTTGTATAAGAAACTGTAATATAAGCTTCCAGTAAGACAAGTTGATGATTGTGAAACTTGCTATTATTGCCAACAGATTTGGATGCAAGTGACTGGCGTAATTAAAAATAATCTCAAAACATCGTAGCAAGCCTAGCATCCCAGGTACTATACCTCACTCATAGCTGGATTTTATGTGCAATACTGTATAGGCAAATAAAGTTATAAGACTGTTGACTTGAAAGATTTTTATAACATATTGTATATTTTGTACATTATTGTATTGAATTATTATGTAAGTTAATTCATCTGAGAGTTTTTAATTAACCTCCCAAGTCAAAGGGACTATGAGAGGCTATGTTAGGTAAGTGTATAAATGATCTTAATTATAACATTTTAAAAACACAAGTAGAGCACATTTTGCAGAATAAATATACACTTTAATTTTACATTAAATAATCCCAGCATTTAATGGGATACGATATTTTTAAGTTATTTTAGTTTACATCACAGAAAGATAAAATGGTTTGTAAGGATTGTGATTGATCAATAATTTTACATGTTTTTGGTCTTAAATTTATATGCTATTTTGGCCATGTTTTCAATGAAAGCCTTGTACATGATTTGTTATGTAACTTATTTTCTAATTTATCTGTTATTTTAGGCGTATATAAAAATAAGAGTGTATAAGATAATGCCCTTTTGTTTAATGTAGTACTTAATAAACTATTTAGTTAATTATTTGTTTAGTGATTATGACTCAGACTTCTTTTGCGTTATTCGATTGTACATAATTTAGTTAGGTGCAAATTTTAAAAAACGATTCAGTCGTTTCTTTGTAGTAAAAAATGGAAAATTCTGCTCCTAAAAATCCTTTAAAAACTAGTAATATAATAATAATAATAATAATAGGAAGCAGCTGTGAGCATTGCCGTCGGGTTGACTGCAAATTAAGGTATCTTTAGCTAACAGTGGTACCCAATGCATTTACATTTAGACCCGTACTAATAATGCATTGTATTTTGTTCAATCACCAAATGAAGTTACATTAATTTAAATTAACCCATAGGACTAATGAACTCTACGGGTATCTTCCTAATCTAATTTAAACCGTAATATAACGAAACAAGTATAGTATGTGGTGAAAGATCGGAGATAAAAGATTCACTTGAATTCACATTCTAAACCGACTAGATGAAGCAAAGAAACCCGTGTGACGTGAAATTAAATAATTTTAGACAAAGATAAAACCTTGCCATTGTGATAGACCCTAGTCTAGCTATGGGGCAATAAGAGGATTGAAAAAAACTCAAGTGATTATTACAGTTTACATAGCATGAATACTACAAGTGAGTACAGTGTAGCCTGCAAGTAGCAATCAACTTGTAAGACTAGCATCGTCTTCTGATTAGCAGGAAGACTGACGATATAAAAACTACGTACGCTAACAACGTCGCAGCAGGAAGTATCGACCAGTGCGACTCTAGATCGCCTCTCAGAATAAGAAAGGTTATAGTCCTAGTAGACACATTGAACAAGTGCGGTTTGGCACACGTAACATGACTTAATGTAACTTCTATTGAATGTACTTATACTGGCTTCGTCGTATTCTGTACATTGTTACAAGCGGGTTGTGAGCCCAAACGTGTTTCAGTTGTGTTCCTAGCTCTAGAGGTTCAAACCTACGCACCCAAAATAATAACAATATCAATACGGACATAGCTTAGCGAGGCACAAATGCGTGCTAAAGATTCTCAATTTCAATCTAAACACTACGCTGATATTACTAATACTTCACGTTAAAGATTGTAACAGACCTACCAATGATCGTGTAAAAATCTATTAAAGAAAAAAAAACCTTTTCCGTTATACACATGTATACGTTGTAAAGATATGTAGATGCTATTTAAAAAATAATAAAAAACATTATGCGTAAATTCTTTAATATTCAAAGAAAAGTGATTAACATAAATGAAATTTATAGACCTATGACTATACTTGATGAAAGGTAACGACATTCAAGAGTCAATATGAAATGTTTTGAATACTATGCTATTAAGAAAAACAAGTTTATGAATGCAATGAACATATTAACGATTTTATTAGACAACATTAATCAAAAGCAACACCCATCGCGACGTCGAAAGGTTGAACCTTCATCTTTTTCTGTCACCTCATTGTTGCATTAACATCTCGCGAAATAAGCTCGGTCAAAACGCAGATCGGTACCGAACGTAATGCGTTATTTGTCGAAAGGAGTTTATTTTCAACTGCCCTCCCTATAATCGATGTCCTGTTTCGATGTAACGAGTTTCATCTTTTTTTACTCTTTTGGGCTGTCTGGCGCCATTTTGTGTAAAAGTCTACAAAGTATTCAACAGAAATACCAGCAGCTTGGGCCGCGCCCATGTAACTAAATTCTTTATATTGATCTTCACCGACGCCGGGTTCGTTACCGACAAGTAAAATAAGCAACGGAGCTGTTTTGCCGTGCAGAGGTTGATCGGAATCACCGTTACCATTGTGAATTTGTTTTTCGTCGCCTATGAAGTGGTTACAGAACTCCAATATTTCAATGAAATGATGAACGTTTGGAGGCGCTTTACGGGGGTATTTTATAAATGGCAGAGGCCTCGATTGGCCAGGCCGTTGTGTTTTAAGAAATCGCGATCCACTCTGAAGTTCCGCTTCAAGCCAACGTATCGCATCACGGGCGGAGCTTCTTTCACACTTTAAATTATCCAGTTCTTGCAACACTGGAACATAGTTAAAAAAACAATATTAAGAATTAATACAGTCTGTGATTTCAAAATTACTATTTTAACTCATGTGCGTGCTTATGGTTGTTTACATTTTTTTTAATTTTCGTCTGTCTGTCTTTCTGTTTGACCGAGGTAGTCTTTGGAACGGCTTAACCGACATTAGTGTGACTTTTACTGGAAGATAGGAGAGTTTATAAAGCTACATATAGATTACATATTATCGCATAAAAATTTAGGGTGCTAGCGTAAATCCCTTTATTTTATTCCAATAAAGGAATTCAATTTGAAGTTGAAAACAGGCAGACGGTTTACCCGATGGAAAGTCATCACCGTCACTTATAGATATCTGCAACACAGAGGAGCTACGAGTGCGTTGCCTGTCTTGACGGAATCCCTTAAAAGTTAAGCCAAATTTGAATTTACTATATCTAAGTAATCCATAGCTTAACTAGCAAACATTCTGTCTACAAGCTTGATTAACACAGGATATATTCACAGGATCTCTCGATATTCCCACGGAATCAGAATCTACGCGTGTCTCACCGCGGGGAACGACTATTAATAAATAAAATAGGTACATACCAACATTAGGGATTAAAAATACGTAGGTAGATGTGGTCATGAGCTGCTTAATGCGGCGTAAGAAATTATTTAGAACTGCCGAGTCTAGAACGAGAAGGGTAGGTTCCGAGCCTTGTCCACTGCGCTCTAGTTCCCGCACCTGGGATGCTAACCATAAACGACCCATTCTTTGTTGCAAACCGACACTTTCGCTAATCGTTTCGTTTTCCACATCCTAAAATGTAAAATACATATATTATTATTATATTTTTTTGATTGCAACCTTTATTATTATTTATACAAAAAAAATTGTGCTACTGTGTTTGGAAGATGCACAGTCTAAAATCCATACTAATATTATAAAAGCGAAAGTAACTCTGTCTGTCTGTGACGTTATCACGGCCAAACCGCTAAACCGAT
>DWUN01001792.1:0-15509 GCA_018249975.1 Passova gellias | reverse complement strand
GATTTAAGGGAACAAGGGGACATAACAGACAGACAGAGACAGAGAAAGCGACTTTGTTTTATACTATGTAATGATTCCATCTGTACCCATCCGCATCTTAATATCATTATCATCATATTATTTTCTTAGTTCACGCCTAAATTATCGTAGCGCATTTTTCAAGGACATTTTCGTTTTTCAGGACATAGAAACCACAACGAAACTGCTGAGCTATATAAACTAAAGATCAGAAAGCATGACATTTTAAGGGACCAAGATAATCCAGTTCATGAAGTTGAGCTATTTTAACCTGCCACTGCAATTTTAAGCGACAAGCGAACAGTACATAGCCAATATATACGCATAAATACAACGAACGCACAAAACAATCCCTAAAAAATAACAATACGAAGGAATTTCAATTGACCTGTTATATAGCGAATTAAATAAAGACCATCAAAATACCGTCAGTCAGATCAATAGATTGAACGACTTAACTAAAAATTAAGATAAATTGTCATCAAACGACTCTCAAATTGCCTAGCAAATTACACACCTGAATGTATAATTTTCCCTCGTCGATAAAAAGGACCGCTCAAAATGTACCACAAAGTGTAGTATTATCAAAAAATTGGCTTTATTATCAAACTATTTGCCGGCAGTAACTATCTTGATCAAATAAAAAATTAATATGCCGAGGGTGACCACACGTAACGCGGACAAATTGGTTCAATCGCTCAACGGCTGCCCACGGTTAAATTGTATGCCGAATATCCCTACTGGTAGATACATTGTGATACTCGATATTTATATCCTCCTGTCAAAGTGTGAAACAACCCTAAATCAAAATTGTTACTATCTGATTTAGACAGATATTACACACAAATACCTACTGGATATAAAGTTTTTTAACAAATACAACAAAATTAAATTTATATCATCGCAATAAAATATTGACGTAGTTTGAATATACTTAGTAATTGTGTTACATTTGAGATTCTAAATTTAAATTAAAAACTTTTTGAATATATATTTAAAAATATGACGATCATCTGTGATTTCGATCCGGATTGTTTCAATAAAATTATACAAGACTATGGAAATAAAACCGAGGTGGCTGAATATAAGTGTTCAGAGGACAAATTATTTTTTTCTTGTATTTACCCAATTTGTATCTTAAGTGCAAGCGATAAGGGTGAAGTTTTTCAATCTGGTGGGCGCAGTGGGCGCATCGTTACGTGTCGCAAACGTTCTTTGAATTCAAATGTTCTTTTTTCAAATTGCCTTCCAATTACAAAATCAATTAGGTATTATTTCCGCTAGGGATATACCGTAACAATTTGTCTAATCCCATGTTGTAATTTGACACAACGCATTCATATTTTACAGTCGTTTTTGTCCTCTTTAGAAATATAGCTTATTTTCTCATATTTTTACTTTTAATTCGTATAATATATTGTCAGAATAAAAAGCCTGACATTTCAATATCTCTGTTGAAATGCCTCGCTTGGCTGTCAACAAATGTAAATTCAAATTTTCTTTCATGTTGAATAAAGAGTAAATATAAAATATATACCAGTATATACAATAAATAATATAAAGAAATACCCTCGATTTTATTCAAGTGTCTTTAAATAAAATTATTCATTGTCCGGATTTCATAAAACTGAGCGTGACGCTCGAGCAGTCAAAAACAATACTTATTCAAATGAAACAAAAAGCAATTAACGGTGGAGATATCCCTCCGTCCTCGGAGGATGCGAGAGAGGAGAGATTATTGAAAAAATAATTAATAAATATTTATGGCGAGCCACCTGAGGAACGACAAGCGCGGAATCCATTTTTATCCACTGCTCGAGTACGCATCTGCAGCGTTACAGAGTAAAAGCGGTTTATTACGAATGCAAAATTTTCCATTCATATTCAAAATTTTATATCCCGACGTGGCCGGGAGAGAGCTAATTTATTCCGAGGGAGCTAAGGAGAGCGACCGCGTCTTGGGGAGGATTATGGAAGGGTTGAGCACTGCGGAATTGACAGGTGCCAGTCAAAAATTACAATTAATAATTGAGACTACAGCGGTTGCACTAGACGTGGTTACGAAGTAATAAAATAATCTAATGATTCGTATATTTATTAGCATAATAGATATAGTTTATTTCACTAAAAAAAGTAATAAATTGTTATAGCTACGTATACTCTTAATTACATAATTGTTGAATTTAAATCTTACACAAAACACATACCCGTTTAAAACTGGCAACGATAAAGATTCTTGAATCCCAGTGACGTCATCGCCGTCCATCCGCAGACAATAAACATGAGGAGACATCGATTACTCGTTTTACAGCCACGATAGCGGGTAACAGCGGTAATCCACTAATAACCGCGTTTTACGATCGCGCGGACAGAGATGTGCCCTTTTACACATTAAATCTGCAGTATTCCTAATTTTATTATTCTTCCACTCATTGTGTTATAATTTTGTAATTTACTTGTATAAAAAGTACCTTGCCATTATCTTGTATAATTATTTCTTCGTGGAAACTTGACTAGCTACATAGCGATTTGAATCAAAACATATTACAATATCACCAACTGGAAACATTTTGTCGCAAACTTAATTGTTGGTGTTCACGACTTAACTTTTTTCTGTTAAAAAATAATGAACATTAAATATTGTGCAGAGTCGGTTCTATATCAAATTTATTAACAAATAATACACTATTTTTTCATTGGACTTTTCCTCCCGGTCTCCTATAGCCCGAAGGTCGCACAAAGCACGTTAACTAAAACGTGACCTTTATTGATTGTATATGTACCTTATAATGAACAAAACAATTTGAATTTGAACTAAGTAACAAACAATTGATAAAACAAACGACTGACCAGCCAGTCCATTTGTCAAAACAACTGTTTCAAATCTCGCCAACCATTACTCAGTACTTGTCACATCACTATTCAGTGAACCATTGGCTGCATTCGATTGCGTTCGTTTTAACAAATGATGGCGCTTCGTCAAAGGTCAGTACGAATACAAGCACCATAAATGTCTAACGACAAGTTAGGGAGGTGAAAACAACAATGGATAATATCGATAGTCGATTTTATCGACAGATCTGTATTTGGTTTTATTATCAGGTGTTTTTGAACAAAAGGAATCTCGTTATTCTAATAGACACATTGCTCCTTAAACAAATTATAAATAAATCGACAGACTACTATGTATTATGACCGGATTTATATACCGTTGTATTTGTAAGTACAAATTTTGCCCATAAAAATGACTTGATTTTAATGTCCTATGCAAGTTTGATATTCACAGGTTTATCGAGTCAACTATAGCAAACGTTTAATTAATTTTAAAAACACATCATGTGACAATATCAAATTTTACTGTTTGGCGTCATACTTGATAATGGTTATTAATGTAACGACTTTCAAAATTACGCAAAAAATCAATGAAGTTCAGGCGGTTTGTAAAATTGCATATCCTAGGATATTAGTGGGGATATACGAATTTCGGGAATTCATAAGATTTTTATTACATTTCATTTTCATAAGCACACAATAAATAGTCACATCAAGACATAAAGTCGATTTATACATAATATAATGATACAAATAATTTTTTGAAATCGATATGTGAGTGCAGCGCATCACTTACCATTTGGTATTGATGTTAGCTATTTTTCAAACCTAAGCGCCAGAGGCCGCCCGTGCTTTGCAGCGTGTCCATGGAGATATTGTTCGACACAAACTAAAACCAAACTGACGGATGGCACGGAAAATTCAAGCTATGTTTTCATTATAAATTTGTGAATATTATTAAATTAGTGAATGTTATTTTTAGGTAATAAGAAGAAAATGAATACAAAACTCCACAATTTACATATTTATGTTTAATTAAATATTTTTTTTAAATATCTAATTCAACTAATTTTTATATAGTTCCAAAATGTTATTAATTTTAAAGTCATCGATAGAGTTTCTATAACAAAGGTATGCACTTAAAATGAAATAGTTTGAGCACATTATGAACATTTTATGTGTGCAAAATTAATTTGAAAATATTCGCAGCGCTCGCGCCGTAAATATTTTGTCCGATTAACCGTCGTTCGACAGCCGCGAGGCGTAAGAAAATGTTAATTAACGAATCCATTGTTTCCCCGCCCGGCGGCTCCAAGATGGTGCCGCTTCCGTTTCCGGCGGCCGCCTTCTTTATGTGCGTTTCGTTTTTCGCGAGGCGGGTAGAGCGGTATTGTGGTTGAGGCTGCGACGCGGTAGAGTATAATGATTTTAATTTCCTCTAATCAAGCCTTCGGGGCTTAAGAATTCTAATCATGCACGCCGCCACCGCAAGCTGACAGAAACATCACCACTTATTCTGATTGCGACGAGTGTGGCGTTGAATAATTAATACGCCTTCATTTTGCGTCATGCCCCACAGAAACAAAAGAGCGCCACGCGGTAATTTATGAATTGTGACGTTACAAACGGCCACTTTAAAACTCTTTTTGTTTCCACAACAAGGGGATGAATCTGTGGTGTTCTATAAAGTTTACAAGTATTTAATTTAAAAAAAATACCTATTTCATTTTTAACAGTCTCAACATGAATAGTACTTTAATAGGCTAACCATAAACACTAACTCAACTATTCAACATTCTGCTTGCAAAAAGAAAATATACCCACTTTAATATTTATTGATTTTAATACATATGTTTAATCTTGGTAAAAGCATACTCAAACCAATATTGATCATTTAAAAAGTTATCATTTTCAAACATTGAGTTTACAAACTTTTCAGCAGATTTGAAATTAAAACAATAGTTTACACTCAGATGATTGAGATTATACATAAGAAGATTAATTGCATTATATTAACACCGTTTTCTAATACCTTTTTAAAACATTTAATTGTACTTAAGAGCTTACGTTATTTCTTGCGCACGTTTAAAAACAATAAATTTTTTATAAAAACCTTGAAAAACTAATGTTGAAATGCTTTTACTATACAACATTTTACTTTCGTTAAAAATCACTCAAATAATTTTCGTTCCATCAAACGTAAAACATGATAGCTATTATCAAAAATATCGTAGCGAGTAAAGTTTAATTATATGGGGGAGGCACAACCCCTTCGTTCAATTCGCACTAACGACCACATTTTGGTCGTCTAAATCACGCCGACGCCACTTGCAATTAATTTTTTGACTATAAAACTTAGCTTAGGATATGTTGATGCTTCGCTCAGTAATAACAAAAGTATTGTATAACACCTATAGCATATATTATATCACTCTGTACCTTGACTATTAATCCCCATGATAATGAAGGCTTAGATTATAATTTTTATATACGATGTTCATTATGAGCCTGACGTGGGGACTAGGAAATGTGATGTGTTATTATGTACTATCTGAGAGACAAGCAAAACAATAACAATAATGAATTATCGTTATTACATTTAAATAATACATGGCTATATCTCGCTATATTGAGTATTTCGTGACTTGTCAATAATTTGTTTTATCAAATAATTTGTGAAGAATCATTTTAATATGGCCTATATAAACTGTAATTTGCAAAAAAAATTCAAACAAAACATATCATAATGAAGATAATGACCTAATTCAAATATCTTTGCATAACTATATCAAGACATTCTCCGGAGATGACTTATTTAAATTTTACAGAAGTCAAAAGCTAAGCTTAGATAGTTCATAACTTTACTTAAAGACCATAGCACGTAGATCACATTACCATATAGGCCAAGTTGGAGCAGCAGTAATTCAAACCTTAGCCTCTTTCTATATTTAAACTGAAGCCCACGGCCACGGTTTGCGGCTGCGGGGGCGCACAATGAACCGCCCCTCGCGCCCTGCATCACACTGCTCGCCGCAACACTTCGCTTGGCTCAGCGGAATGATATCTCTACGCCGACTTGTGGCTTGACGGCGCTGTAGGTGTTTAAAACGCGTATTGCCATCAACAGGTTTTACACAAATATCTAACAAAAATACACAAAGAGACACGATGTTTGAAAATTAATATGTTTAATGAATACCATTATTACTTGGAGACGACAGTTATGCTAATTATCACAAAACATCCTAATGAGTACAAAGAAAATTCGCCAAAAGAAATTGCTGAAAATAATTGACACACCGCTTGGTGGTACTTGTTAATAAATAAGCAAACAATTCTCACAGTGAAACTTTTTTAAACAAGCGACTAACAAATACTCAAACATAAATTTTTCACATGACATAATACACAATCTACTTATGCTCATTTCGACGAAAGTAAACGAAACAACTTCATATCCCCGACACACTTATAACCCTCGAATGAATAAAGGCGGAAATAAAATGCGAAAAACGATTACAGATCAATGAAGCGTGGCTTCCCTCTCGGGGCGCAAATAAAGCCCGAGTACACACTTCAAATATGCTTTTCTTAATCGTTCTCATAAAACAAAGATCAGCCCGAAATCCCCGGCGCGAGTCGATGAATAAAAAAAGAAAATATAAAATTTCCTCCCGTTGCTCATATCGCGTCTATCGGCGTTCCGCGGAGATTTTCGCCGCAAATTGTTTCCTAAACGGCGGAACCCTCACGAATCGATATCATTAAAATCGGTATTGCAACCGGGAAGTTGTTATGAGACACAATTGAAAACACAAACGGAATTACGATCAATTTCGTACACTCCTGCCTCGAGTGATTTTTGCCGGTTTTTTGCATACTTTATACATAGATCCCTTAGCCTGGTATATTTCCTTCGTCGATACGGTTTGCATAATTTAAGATGTTCTGTTACATCTTTAGCGTACAATAACGTTGGATATCTTTAGATGAGATCACGAAAAATATTTCATAATCACTATACTGAATAAATTTATAATTAGCAAACTATAGAAACCAGTTTCTAAGTTTCAGCTTAGTTACTGTTTCAAATTGATTCGCGGCATCAAATATTTATAAAATAACCTACTACGCAGCGATATACATTACTCAAATTACGTGAAATTGGCACACCTCCGTTTGGGGTACTGGCCAAGTTGTCAACATAATTTTCTGGGGAGAGATGACGGATCCGCCTCCAGCGTCGCTCTGTTTATGATATAAGCCATTTTAATCTTAACTTAGTTAAAAATCTTGCGGCCGACATTAGCATTAATCACTTGTGACAGCCCCGTAATGGATATAGTGTAATTAATGTGTTTAGGATCTGATAATGGAATTAGAATATTGACTCGGATTTGCTCCTGAAAATATATTTTGCTAACTACGACTTTTAATAACTCATAATAACTCATCTTTTAATAACTCAACTACGATTTTTTTCAATTTTGACAATATTTCTAGGCAATATAAAATGTTTAAATTTGCGACGAATTATAAATTCAATCCTTGTACTACCAGGGTTATTTAGTTTTCTGTCTCGGAAGAAAAACGACACCCTTTTGAAAACGTATGTTTAGAATCACTGAGACATTTAAATATTTCATATCTACTTTAATCCTGGAATCTTCGTAAATTGATGCTAATTAAATTTTGAAATGCGTATAATAAACAGTGACCACCGGAAAGAGGCATTTGCAAGCATTTTAATCTTTAATTCTAAATAGAATTAGCTGTGAATAAGTCGATTTAACATTTATTCTTAACCTGCTCGCAGTTTTAACCGTAACGCGATTCCATGAAACAAAGGAAAATGCTTTCATCAAGCAAGAAAGCTTAATTGAACGTCGACATTGAGAGATTTCAATTCAATTACTAAACCATATTTAACGAAATCCAATCCCCTTTCCCCCGAGAAATAATATTATTTATACACGAATAAAAAATAATACGAAACGCAGCAACGAGACGTCGATCGCTATGTTGGTTTGGCGGAGATCATTCGATGTGAAAGTTGGTACAGAACGGAGGCAGGAAGAAAACTTGGATAAGCGAAACCCTCTAAAAATGATTGATGCCGCGCGCCGAGGGACGATCGCTCACCGGCGCCTCGCTAATGGTCCCACACCGAATGTATGAACTAATAAAGAAAAAACAAACTATTTTATTGGATTATATGCATATCAGTTATTCAAGTAATTCAAAATTGAAAACTATTATCATTATAGGGTCGGGAGAAAGCAACCAAGTTCGGTGTAGTTATTGGTCTATTTGCTAATACGTCTTCAACTTTTATTCATTCTCTAATTCTTCTAATTTTATTTTTGTTTTATGTTGTTTGAGATCAATGTACAATGCGCAACCTTACGATGCGATGGCTGCTATCCATAACACAAGTTGAATCTTATATGGGTACCAGAGTACCAACCGATGCGACAAGACTTGAACTTTGTTTTATGTTTTTCATACTTTTTATACTTGCTTGTGCTGTTTTTCCTTATATGACAATAAATATTATTATTATTATTAATGAAAAATTTGAAATAAATAGATTTATTATAAATAGATTTACTCATCTCGCTCGTTTAGCATATTCTATGCAATTTATTTTAAAAATATAAATGAAAGAATGAATGATGGAAGAATGACAATGTTGACAATGCGATGCGAGTGTTGATGGATGTACATGTCGACGGCGACCTAAAGTGTCCTCGACCAAAGAGACACTGGCTCACAGAGAGTCAAGAGTTTTCGACCACAACATTGACGCTGCTGGACACGATACCAACGTGCGCCAGCGTGCTCCAATAAAAGCAATCTTGTAAAATTGTTATTTATTTCAAAAGCTTGCTAACAACAAAACAAATTATGCTGAACAAGAATATCGCTTGTATCTTTTTCGAGGAAATTTACTGCACGGTTTAAGTCAGATATTCTTTACTTAAAGCACTCCCGTTCATATTAGAATCTCGTAACTACAGTAGTACAAACGTTGTATATTGCCAAAGGACACCGTCTGGACAATAAGGTCCACTATTAGACATACTAAACTAAGTATAAAGGAGATTGTAGTTTCGTTGCCCCAGGTGTGATACTCACACGTACGTTCCTCTGTCGCTTCTAATTACTGGCTTCGTGGTCCAGTGGTTAGAGACCCTGATTGCAAAACCGGAGGTCGCGGGTTCGATTCCCACCCAGGACAAATATTTGTGTGATAAGCACATTTGTTTGTTCTGTGTCCGATTGTAATAAAAATATCTAGATAAGTATTATATGTATTGTAAGTTTATCAGCTGTCCGGATACCATAATACAGGCATTAAATTACCTAATTTGAAATCGGATAGTCGTATGTGGAATTGTCCCCAGTTATTATTATTTTATTTGGAGCCTATTAATATTAATATTTATATTCATATACTTACGTACGTTTAACAGTCTGGTCATAGAATACAGGCGTCGTGTAGTTTATCAAAATATAATTAATACAGGCCTATCTTAGCGTGACGCTTAAGAGCGATTCATTATGTGTACGTATGAGTAAACTAATTTAATTTTGAAAATATTTATGTACAAAATTTAAATAATGAAAACTACTTTTTACACGCAAAAATTTTCAATTATGACTAGGTATAATAGAAGTAACAAATGCTTGTTTGAATATCAAAAACACGTTCCAACATGCCACTACGATTACGAAGCAGTTACGATGCGATTTAATTTTTCGCCTGTCTCGAACATGTTCCGATTACTTTTGGTTAAGTAATACTGTTGCGTCATGACAAATGTTACGGTAGCGCAAAATTTGTTTCGCTTTATATAACTACCTATGTTCTTACGTAGCTTTCGTCACATTTCATATCATTTAATTTAATACTAGTATTAGACTGATCTAATTGATCACTCTCTCCCTTTGTTTGTGCTGTCTGGGTGTAATAAAAATAAAAATATCAAAGCGATACAACACCACAAGTGCTATTAACATATCACAAGCTTATTTTAGTTGCCTAACTTGTAATCAGACAGCCGTATATATAACAAAGATAATAAGGAAATTTTGAATAAAAGGTTACAACAGAAAGATATTAATGTTAATACAACAACAAATGAATAAAAACCGTAACTTTTTTGTACTTTTTTTGTTCACTGTATGTATAATGTTATAGTAAGCAGAGTGTTGCCGACCTATATAAATAAATAAATAAATAAGTAATTAGACTTTAACATATAGCGTTTACACGTAACAGTAACTTGTTTAAACATGTCACTGTTACGTGTTAGACATGTTACTATTTCCACTAAAACCTGTTCAATATAGGTACTCTTCGAAGCATGAACGGTCAATCAACCGCAAACCTACCGTGCGCGATATTTTCGGCTTGCTAAGAATAAACCGAAAAGTTACCTATTTCAACAACACTATTCCTCGTGCATACTAACTAATAACGCATTAATTTCACCAGCTATTTCGTGTTTAATTACATTTTGTGTTAAATAAAAAATATAAACTTGACAGAGTCGACGTTTAAAGTTACCATTTGTCATATTAAAGTGCTTGTATTTTGGCGGCTCGTTTCCAACCGTGGAATCGAAATAAGAAAGAAAGATTTAACGTTGCTTTTGAAATTTTGTTACGTCTTTATTTTTATACGGATTAGTGTTAATTTTGTTTTTCTTTTGTATATTATCTGAGAATATTAGTTTTTTTTGTTTTACTCTTCCTTATTCTTAACTCTCACCGTTATCCTACTGTGTTAAAGTATCAATATTTTGGATTGTAAATAAATCAATTGCTCATTAATTAAACCATTTTTACGCGATTATGTTGTATTGATTTTCTTTAAAAAATTCGATGAGAATTTGAAATTGGGTGTCAAAATTTTGATTTGCCAGTTTTTACCAAGCAAAGCTCGGTTAGGTACAATTTTTTTTTTTGCAAAGACAAAGAAGTTTATTTGCACAGATATAAACATGTTACAATAAGTTACAAGTCCAAGCCGTATTTTGCCTTTTACTAAATTAACCCTAGATCTACCATATTTTTATGTATTTCTACAGCCAGTCAAAATGACCGGTGTATAAGCAAAATGCTTATTGTTACATCCAGTTTTTATTCACTCTTAAGTTTATTAAATGTATTCTCCATTTATAGCTTCAAATACAATAACATTATTTCTGAAATCAAATGATATATGTAGTAGGGGTTTTGCATTGAAATTGCGCGACCAGTCAAAATGACTGGTTTGGTTAATCCAGTGATAATGAGTATGTTTTATTAAAGTGATCATTGAACAAAGCGCCACCAAAAAGAACACCACAGATAATTCCACGGCAGAGAGTAAAAAGGGGCGTCAAAAAGTGTTTGCATTGCAAGTCCTTTGTTGGAGCGCAAGTGCAATTTGTAAAATGAACTCCCCCCGTACAATGCTATGGTGGCTTTTTTGAAAACCTTAAAATTTCGTTTAATGTTTACGTACTAGAGGATTACTTATTCACGCCTCATGATTCAAATAAACGTTAAATTAACTGAACTAGAATATCAACACACAATATATGCATTGTATGGAATGTAATTTTATTTTACAGTAGGTTTGCAAGGACAGAGATATTTGTCAGCCGGTGCTTTCTGCCTATCTCGTTAGGGTCCCGGGGTGATGTTATGTATGTATGTAATTTTAGTGACTAACGGCATGTAATATGGTCGATGACTGGATCCTGGATCATGACAGTCCCAGAAGCCTCATTTTATGTTTGAGGGAGTAACCCACTAAATGCCTCATCGGACGCCTGTTACGACAAGCCCTAAGATCACTAACAAATACCCTTGTAATGGACCTGTTATAGTTCTCTATACAACAATGCCTGCAAATGTATTAGCTGAAATAGTTCGCGATAGTAATACTCAATTGAACTGTAAGGCCTTAGAAGCAGACAATAAGTCTATAGACCACATGACGATTTTAACAGACAAAATACTTTACTCATATTATAAGGAACAACAAATCCAATAACTCACGAAAATCGAAAACGAAATGTGAATGGCTAATTTAACGGAACAAAGACCTCACAGAACACTCCCATAACTCGTAAATCGAACGATACAAGCAAAACACGCCACAACGGAATTCCATACGTTACCACAAGTACCATTGGCATCCACTTGATGTTCAAATTTCAACCTTATTCCCACAAACAAAAGGTCAATGCGTCAGCTGTGATAAAATTGTCAAACGAAACTAAAACAATTTTAACTTATAAATTGATCAGAGTAATTAAGCTCTATGTCGATGCAGTAAGTTGTAACGAAACGCAAAGATATAATTGTCGATTAGCGGGGCATTCGACAGCTCAACTGCATTCGCGGAGGCGGGAACAGTAGACCAACATGCGATTCCTACCCTTAATAGGTAATGGATTGCTCGTTTTGTTTTATTCTGTATGAGTCATTTCCATGTGTTGTGGCAGTATAAACAGAGGTTTTTCCTCTTCACTTGCTATCACTTCCAGATATTCCAAAACGTTTCGTATAGTCCTATTAAAGGTGGATTGCAAATGTGCATTGTTGGCAACGGCCATATAATTGCTCCTTGCACTATTGCTTCTTTCTTCACGATTAATTGATTTGAATTAATAAATCATGTACTATATGACCGTACTGGTTTAGTACATAGCTCGAGTATTAAATGTTTATTATAAATTATATTTACGTTGGAATATTACGACAATGTTGCTCTAATTAAGCACCCGGTGAGAAATCTCATTAGAGTCGGCTCCGTAAAAATGTTACGAGCGGATTGGTAGTTAAGTGTTTTTACAGTTTTAGTTATATTTTTGTACTGTGGCTATAAAGATTCGTAGTTGCACCGTAATTATCGTAAGGGAACAATCCTGAACGATTTGTGAAGAATAGCATGATATTTGCGTGTACACTACAACCGTTAGCGGACAATACCACATTGTCGTTAACAAAACATCCTCCACCTATCGATATTGGTTTCAATATTACGGTTGGATATTTAAAACGTGTATAAGCTCCGGATCTCTGACCCTCATTGATCTTGAGTCACTTAATATGACATCAGAAGGCCAACGGATTGTGATCTGACTCAAAGGACCAAGAATTTTTTGGGGTGTTCAAAATATTTTTAACTTTATTTCATATTGTACTTTACTGGTGCTAACTACAGGTAATACATGCATATGTTTCGACTCTTTTACTAGTTTATGGCCGGATGTAGCGAAAATATTTGTCCCATTTAATTATAAAACATACAAGTTTTTCAGACATAAATATAAAATCGTTGACAAAAAATTTTGTACGAATTTTTTAGAGCTCTTTGCTAATTCTTAGTTGGTATTAATTTAGCTCTTATTAAAAATGGATACATCAGGCTTCACGGAGGCTTTACGACCGAAGTTACTAGAGAACACGAGTAGGATATTTTTTTCTTTTCGTGACCCTGTCATAAAGTACTTTATAAATTACATTTTGAGATAAATTAAAAATGAACATAAAAAACTTTAAGTAAATCATGTAAGAAATGTAAATCTTTTATATAAATATTCAATGTAAAATTTTTCAGTATAATCAGAGACGGTGATTATATAATTTATCGTGACATAACAAAAACTAAAACAATCAAAATTACGGAATAGTACAGTACAGTACTGTAGGTACGCTCATGTTGTTTCTTATCCTCAAATGTGTACTATCCATCAGACGTTTGAGAGCAGGTATCAGAACACTTAGACCCATATCAACCCCTTTAGCGATTTCGTCAATCGGACAGGAAATACACGTATACAAAACGTCGATGTGTATCGCGCGTTCCCTTTGTCCCCGAAAGGGTTCGAACACCATTGTTTATATAATACATCCATTTTTCCATTAGGTCTTGATACATTTTGTCACGCTCATTCCGACCGACCCACAGCCGATCTTTTATATGACGAGGATCAGTTTTCGTAGACGCGTTGCTTATTTGAGCGCTTTGTGATGAAAAATAGTATGCCCAGTTCGGCGTCATCGATTCAAATTAAGAATTGTCAAGTTTCATTATTATCGTTTACATGTTTGTTTAATGTACCAAAGCGTGAAGCTTTTGAAGCAATATTTTGGATAAAGTCTATGAGCTTAATTGATTGAGATTCTCTTTTACCTTATTATCATCGTTACCCTTATCCCGATTACCATTATCGTCATCGTCATCATCTACTTTTGTTATCTCACCACCATTGGATATGGGTCTCGTCTCATGGGTTTTAATGGTATTGCCGTATTCCTCAAGTGCATCAGAATTAGCGCGATGTAAAACTTTTTTTATATTCTCACTCAAACAGGATTGAGACGTACCCAGCCTGTTGTTTATTTACCAATCTGTTGTGATCGTTATAATAAGATTACCCGAATCATTCGGAGCGCGAATGGATACTGAGAAAGGAGAAATTCTCATTTACTGACTCAACATCGGCCATCGGAACCATCCATCAAGCCCTCGACGTGTGGATACGACGCGCAGCGATACAGCTAATCGATGTATGTGCTTGCTCTCAATTAGTTCTCGACACTTGGCAGTCACAAATAAAAAAATCTTTATTTCAATAGAAGTGTTGTTGAAATGCAGATTTTACATTTGTACTAGATGACTTCGCAAACGTTGTTCCGCCATATAAATTATAACAGTATTTCTCTACTATATAATGGATGTTATTATTCATATAAACCTTCCTCTTGAATCATTCTATCTATTAAAATAAACCGCATCAAAATCCGTTGCGTAGTTTTAAAGATCGAAGCGTACATAAGGACAGACAGCGGAAAGCGACTATGTTTTATACTGTGTAGTGATGATGTGTTTTTAGTTAGAAAACCCTAAAACACTGCACAATAATATGGAGCAATATTCATTTGACGCCATCAAAACAACATTGACGACAGTGTGTCGCAAGAAACTGTACGGAATTCAAAAGCTAACAGCGAGCTCTACCTTTTAATTATATCTTCAATATTTATTGTCACAGGTCCAATTACAGAGAGTTACCACGCTCCCGAGCGGTTCCCAGCTCGCGAGTTCCGGGTTCGATTCCGCGTAGCACGTGGGAATGTTACGTGTCGTATCTATCGTACAGTTTTTATCATTCCCCCCCTCCCTCTCCCCCCTCGCGCCTTCGAGTCGGACGTACGCGCGGACGGTCTGCTCGGAGCCAGTTGGCCGCTAACTTGTTTTTGTGGTTGGTATGGTCTTGCGTTAGTACCGGTCAATGGTACGGTTCTAATTACTTCGGTTTATTTTTGATTTGGCGGTTGCGTTTTTATTATGAATCGGTATACGAGTACAACATATTTACATCATACATCTTATACTGGACCTCACATAACATCAGATGCATCATCAAACGCAAGCCTAATACAGAATAAAAAACAATCCAGTGACATAAGGTTATAGAAAACAGTAGGCACAGAGAAAAAACGACGTACGGTGTTATTTACTGCTTGAAGATATACATGGCTAGTTTCATTACTATCTTTTATTATTTAAAAGAGTGCTGGGAGTTTTTTTTCACCGGCTTTTTTCTCCCAGTCTACTACAGCCAGAAGGGCACACGAAGCCGAAGTTAGAT
>DWUN01001791.1:0-15514 GCA_018249975.1 Passova gellias | reverse complement strand
TAAGACTTCTAATGCAATAAAACAAAATTGGCCAAAATGTAGTACCGACTATGTTAATTGCTGCAGTCGATATGTACTAAATTGTTCTAAATTATTGATATTGGCAAACTACAATAATAGTATACTTTTCAGATAATTTATACCGTTCTGTGTCGTTTGTTTTATTGTTGTTACGTATGTCCTTTACTCGTATTGCGGACGATTCCATGCAAAACGAGTGCAATACTTTTATATTTTACGGAATTAAAAATAATGCGTTATTTTTAGTTCTGGAAAAATATGAATAGTTTATACATATATGTAGAGTAGATTGTTTCCATTTTTATGAGAGATATCTAAATCGCAATATCTTTTCAGAGCCGCGACCTGGCGGGCTCAAGTTTGAGATGACGAAGTTCGGCAACCCCATTATCACGTGGGGGAACTACCGGTTCATAAAGAAACTGCAGCGGCGCGTGAAAACGTGGTGGGAGTGCACCGCGCGGAAGTCGCACGGCTGCCGCTGCGTTGCCGTCACCGTCGATGACAAGCTCATCAAGCTCAACGGATGGCATAACCATTAAATTGGTTTCACTCGGATTTGAATTTTTCTTAAACAATACAGATTTAAAGGTTTTTTTAAGGAACAGTTTTTAATGAGTGTTGAGCAGCATAAGCAGTGATAGCCTGGTGGTTTGAAATTCAGCCGGCGGGTCTGGATTCAAATCTTGGCACGCACCTCTGACTCGTTACGTGCGGTTTATGACCTAAAAGTTTAAATATCACTAGCTATAATGGTGAAGGAAAACATCGTGAGAAAACCAGCACATCTGGTGTTATATAACTATGAAAGGAGACCTGGTTCAGCAGTAGACTAAAAAGGGTAGAAAAAAATGAGTGTTAGAAATAATTATCGTAAATTTAATGTATGTAGTATCTATTAAACGAAGTATGAATTGAATTAGTATTACGTAATGCGCTAGGTGTAATGTAGGTACCAATGTCATTTTTCATAAAATATCGAATGATTTAGATAAGTTATTCGACGTTTTACGTAAGTAGATACTTGCGTATTTAAAAATTGAGTCGTATTTTTGTGAAATATTTTCTTTTAGTATTAACGCAAACTGAGTATATTAATCGTGTTAAAATAATATTTATTGTATTTTAAATTTTGCAGTACTATGAACTAAGTTGATGAGCTCCTTAGTCTTAAAAAAAGGAAAAACAAAAGACTCCCAATGCCCGCAATAATATCTCTAGGTATATAGTGGTATGTACTTTGAAGCAGGAATATTAATATAAGCGAAATACTACTGATTAACTGACTAACCCGTCACGAAGTCTCTAAAATTTTACACCCGATTGACTTGAAATTTATCGTAATTACTCATTTAACCGTGTAGATTCTTACTAAGAACGGATTTGATTTTTACTCAACAACACGTGCATTCAAGCGACCCAGCAAAACTTAGCGGTGCCGTGGCTAATGTTAGCCGTTGCTGCGGTAACCGAGACCATTGAAGCTGTTGCTTTGTGATTTCGTGTTTATTTAGCTGTTAAATTCTTAAGGTTTTCACTATAACATAGATAATTTTAATCGGAAGGTTTAATATGTATCGTACATCGTAATTTAAATTCGTTTTTAATATAAATAAAGACAAAATATTGAAACCAATCCGCTAAAAATTTTACGTTTTTGGACTCATGTAGGATAAGGTATAACACATACATCGAAATAATGTTGTAAAGAATTGAAGTTCTTAAAAATCCTAGAGAAAACTTCGCTGAAACATATCTTTATCTCCGATGGTTAAGTCGCGTATTTTTCTTAAAAAATATAAATTCGAAAGCGTGCAAGGCGTGCAGAACAAACTCAGGAATGTCCAATTCCGTCCGTTGTAGTTCTAGGTACACACGCTTGGACCTTGGCCGAGGTTCGAGTCTTGAAGATCTGCCTTAGTTCGACCGCGCAGACCATTGCTCCCTTCGCTGGACGGAGATGTTCATTCAGGCCATGGTTTCTAGCCGAATGTGGATTTTCTCTGCGCCTCCCCCATTCCTATATTCAGCTGGAGCCATTCTCCTCCATCGATTGCTGTAAGTGGAGTGTTGATTTATGTTTTTAGAATAAGTCGCGATTTCTTTCAATTCTAAAGTATTTGCGTTGTAAGAAAATTTATTTTCAGAGTTGAAAATTTAATTCTGTTTTATTTTTTGAGTTCTTTTAGATAGTAAATAACCTAATTGAAGTTGTAAAATATAATTAATAATTATATATACCATAATGTAATATTTTATAAGTTGTATTTGTTTTCATGTATTAATAAATCGATAAAAAGGCAATAAAAAGGCAAAAATGTATCTTCCTATTAGGCAATTCGGTAATTTTTTAAATTCAATTTGTACTCGTGCGAGGTCGAGACGGATCGCTAGTATGATATGAAATACCTAATTTAAGATGAAATAAAATACTTAAATATGTCATTACTCTGTACTTCGCGTAGTTAAGGAATGCTATTGTTACGGTTTAGAAAGTTATCAATTGGCAAATACATTTTTGCGAAAGTAAAAAAATAATGTTCGTAATTTGAAACGGGGTTTTTGTTTAGATTTTTTTAAATTAATTTCAATGCGTGATATGAATAGTATTTCAGAGTGTAGTTTGATTGATTTTTTTAGATTGATATACTGATTAGTTCAGAATAAGATATTCGATTATGTATAACGTATGTGGTACATAGCCGTAGTCATTCACCTTTGTAATAATTATGTGAAAAACTTTTTGAAAGTAATTCTATATACTTAAAGAAAATTAGCGTAGAACCATTTGAAATTGTTAGTACCTGTTTAGTACAATTCAATAATATTTTATATAAATACGAAATTTGATTTAGAGCGGTTCAGTAGGTTGAAATTATTTTGTACCTATTGACTACATGTACTCATTTTGATGTGTTTTTGTACGGAGAAGTTATTTTCTAGATGTACTGTTAGTATATTATATCTTTAGTTCATTAGTATTTACATTTATAATTATTGATCCCTGTTTAAGTCCCATTGATCTAGTACGGACGGATGTAGAAACTGAAAATCCTCAGACACTTCGCAATACTTCTCCAATGTTTCTTTTCGGAGTTATATTTATATTGTATGTATTAATCAATGCAGTGAATATTTTGTTTATTATGGCATTTAGTTGCTTAAGATCTGAAATAATAAATTTCACATAATTGTAGTGAAATAAATATTTTTTTCGTACACTCCATACATTTTAGTCTCGTGTTTTTCATGTTACGAGTAGATTTTAATTTAAGAAATTGTCATTTTGTTAAGTATAAGTCTCTATTAAAGGTTTCAGTATTACAATGGCATATTTTATTTAAAGATAGTCAAGGTGATTGTTACCTGGGGCTTCGTGTTAACACAACAAAAACATGACGACATTAAAAATAACACAAATATCAAATAAACAGACTTTTTATTTTGTATTTTATTTTTATATTCTGTTCCACCGCTGAACACTCTTCTCTCGTAAGGTTCAAAGTTGGCAAACTTCACACGTTTTTTTGCAAATCCTTGTAAACTTTGAAGTGTACGAGTTTCCTCAAGAGTAATCATTATCCTCAAGTATTTCTTCACTATTATTGCGAGTGGTATTTAATTAAAAATTATTTTAAGTTTTTAAAGTCATATCTGCGTGTTACGGTGTGAACTCTAGAGCTATGGAGGGGACGGCTATACTCTCACCACTTAGCTATCATCTGTCACTATTACTAATCAGTCTATAACTACATAATAATACAATACTTATTTATTATTATGCCTTCACGCCGGGTCCCTAACGGATTAGGCAGTAAGCACCGAGTGCAAAATATTATATATTATGTATATACGTAGTTCACCACTTGTCTGGTCATCATTGTACACATAGTACAGACCCTGCCTGGTTTGGGATCAGATAACCGTGTCAGGGTGTTCGATAATAAGATCCATAATAATAAGATATGATGTAATAGTATTAAGTTTAACTTTTCTAGAGTCATAAATTTGACAAACACATGGAACATGGTGGCTAATACTTGTTTTCCATTTGTAGAGCCAAAATTCAGTCTGTCGCAGCGCGGCAACCTCGTGGTGCAGATCGGTGAGTGGCGGTTCAACAAGCACGCGTGCTGGGGCTCCAAGGTACGATGGACCTGCATCAAGAAGAAGTACGGTTGCAACGCCGCTATCACTACCATCGATAACATCATCGTCAAAACCCTCGGCTCCCACAATCATTGAGCGTCGGTTTTACATCACGTAGCAAAATGGCGGTCATCAGGGCTGGCTTGTATTCGACAGTTCATACAGTTCTACGGCAATTGGAGAAACTTGCCCGTGTACACTTTTGTACGTCAATCTTCTGTCGGAAATTTCTTATCTTATAAGTTAGGTTCGGTACATACATTGTATGTACTTATAGTTCTCTTACATAATCGTACATTCTCGATATATTATAGTTTTAGCCATTTAGTTTTAGTTTACAGTCATTTTTATATAATATGTATAAAGAAAATGAATGTTGATGTTATAAGGTTTGATGCGATTACAGATCGTAACCAGTTTGATTAGAATCAAACAACTCAAGGGCAGGAGAATTTTATAACTGTTAGTCGCAATGTTCATAAGCATTTTAGGCTTCGGAGGATACGTTAACCGCGTTAGCCGGCTGGAATTAGTTCTTTTTGAGAGATTATGTTGGGTTTTGTACCTGTTTTTTTGGGATTCAAAGGGCTTAGTTAAGTTTAGACAGGCTTCTAGAAGAAATCAAAAAGTCCCGGCAGGCGGGTTCATTGTCTGTTTACGTCAATTCGCTCTGGAAACGCGTGTTCGAGAAAGCTGGTTGCCGTACCTATACGGGGCTTACAGTCGTAGAGGCGAATAGGAATACTCTTTTCGAAAACCTGAAAGCTCATGAAATTTAGGTACACTAAATGTTTTTGCATGACTGAATCCTGTACCATTCTATCGTGTTGTTGGAGCTTTGCCATTTTTCGGTGATTACTTCTGCTAGATTAGTTATTTGTGTTTCATTATATTGCATCAAAAGAGTTAGAGGTCATTTGTGTTTATTCGTATTATTATCCTGTAATCTATCCTATATTAAACTGGAATATCGTGTTTGTATAGCTCACATGTTCTTAGTAATCTTAGTATTATTTGTCTTTTGTTTAAGTATCCTATATCCATAATATTGTAATTAAACGTTAAACGAACTACTTCAGTGTTTTCGTTTGCCTTAACTTTCGTTATAATTGATGAATATAACTTTGTTTTCGATTAAGATTTAAAACGAACGTTAATCTATTATATATCAGTGAATCCTAAGATTTACCAACTATATATGCTAAAAGTCGAGAATGTTCTGCGGCCATCTTTAATTTTGAACTTTAGCTTTCACACGGTTTTACTTCTGAGACGTGATAAGGACTCATTATAAACATAAAGTAATACTCAATTTTGACAATAAGGACAAAAATGCTTAACGAATGTCATTGCGCGTATAAAAATGTAATAGTTGAATCTATTTTATTTAAAACTCTGGAAAGCTTAGCAAAACAACCAGAAAATTACGCCTCTGATCCGAAACCCATGATTTAGGATATGAATGCTGGTTACATTTAAACATTAAAGATGATTGGAGAACATTTTGAACTTATGCTATATATCGTTGGAAAATTTTAGGTTTTATTGGCTTAGGGGTTGCCGTAGTTCGGACTGCTACAATACAAGGACATTTCATAAGGTTAAAGAGTAGGTAATTGTATATTTGTGTTTCCTTGGTATTTACTACCATTTCTCACCTAGTACATATGCCTGTTCACTTTATGTATCGATAAATGTATCAATAAATTTAGCAATAAATGTTTTTTGTAATTTGATTAAAGACTGCGTTTTATTTTTTGATTAAAGTTTTTTAGTTTTTTTTTATGTAACGAAGCTAGATTTCGAAACTGTATTAACATAAGCTTTTGATTCCAGATTTGAATCCAGTTTTCGCACAATCTCAACGTGGCAATCCAGTGATAATGATAGGCCAGTACCGATTCAATAGAGTGAATAAATACGGCAGCAGGACGAGATGGGTCTGTGTCAAGGCCAAGGCGGGCTGTAGAGCTTCCCTCCACACCATGGACAATGCCATAGTCCGAGTATGGGGCTTCCATGACCCCTTGGCGCACACCAGTGCCAATCGTTTCTGAAAGTTCAGTATACTAATCCAACAAATTCAAAGTTTCAAGGATTTAAACGAGTATTCTCATGCAATTCCATTTTTTATGATCAATTTATGACCCACGCTCATGGCGTGTAAAACGATGTATTTATAAGCGGAACGATTTATTGTTGATTTTGTATTTGAAGCATGTATTCAAACACGAGAAATTAGGACTTATGTAACCATACGTATGCATAAATAAAACTTAGGCGCATAATAACATCTTATAGTAAACACAGAATCTCTTAATGAGTGTATTAAAAAGGTGCTGATCCCTGATTCTTCCAGTATTGTTATCAATTGCAATAAAACTTCAATTAGGTTCGAGTAAGGGTTGATCCATACTGTAACATCCTTTGCGATCCGATACGATACCTATTCTTGATCCACGAGGATTATTTTAGGTGAAATTAATAACTGACTCACTTTGGTGAGTCAGTTAGGCTCTGTCCACACCGACCTTATTGTTAGTAAAATAATAAGTTAACTTCGTGCTCTTGTAATACAACGTCATTTATTTCGGATTGTGATTATGAAAGGTAAAAGTGATGGAAATATATGTACTTACGGAAGTATCGTTAGTCTTAGACTAAGTTTTATTGAACGAATAGATCACAATTTGTGTACTGAATCTGTTTTTCTGTCATTGTTACCTTTGTGATTTGATGTGATCCTTGAGAGATAAGTATGGATTACGAAAACCGGGTTTTTCGTCATTGATGATAGTGTATTTAATGAGACACCAGAAAGAATGCTAGAGTAACTAGTATCGTTTCCTTAACTGTGCACCAATTAGGACTTAACACTGAACAGATGGACAACGAATGGATATCGGCACTATAGTGTGGATGGAAATTAATAATAATTTATACATTAAAATAGCAATAATTTTATTCCAATTTGTGAAAATGGCATATTAAATAAATCTTTTTATAAATTAAAAGGGAGGGTAGTTGTAAGTGTTACAATATAGTTTAAGCAGATGTACTTGTAGAGACAATTTATGATATAAGTATTAACTTCAACTTCCTAAAATCTAGCCCAGTAAATTAGATGTTTATTACTGTAATTATGAAATGTGGGAGAAATTTATTGAATTTTGCAATGTACAAAACATTGCAAAATTCAGCTCAACTTATATTAGTTAGTGAAGTACAGTATTATTATTAGTATTTGTTACTTGCAATTATTAACATATATTAGCTAGTGAAGTGGCTGCAAAGTACAACAATTTGATATTCAATAATAATAATATCTTGGGACACCCTTACTCACGGCCGCTTGACCTCAAACCAGGCCTGTACCATGGTAACCAGACATCTGATACTACATAGACACAGAACAAGCAAATGTTCTCCTCGCACATATGTTTGTCCTGTGTGGGAATCGAACCCACAACCTCCAGTTTACCAATGAGATCCGGTAGCCACTAGACTAAGAGCCTGTCAATTTAGATATTTTATTTTGATATGTGAAATTTGGCAATGAATATACCTAGGTGTCATTCGATCACACGGTGTATTGCTACGTAATATAAAAGGTACTGTACTTTAAAATGTAAGGGTGTGGTGGACACCCGTACTTGTACTATAGATATACACGTACATATTCGACGTCAGATCTCTGCGCACTCAGACGCAATCAGTGAAGGGTATTGAAGAATCACTAGTAATAAACAACATTTTACTGGGCTGATATCATAAGGCCTTGTGCACACTCAAACTAACATAAATATTACTTAGGTTCGGTGGTGGATAAATAGCGCTTTTATTCAGTATTTAATCGTGAGTAATGTTTATATTGACCACATGTTTATTTATATATCTGCATCGATAGATCATATACGTGTACTTACGGTTTTTAATTTTGTTTCATTTCTCTCCACATCTGTCAATTCAGTGGCTTAGTGATGATATTCGTATTCTATATTTGAATGCCAAATTTCGGTACATTTAAAAAAAAAAGATTTTATGAAAAAATGTTTTTTTTTAATATATATTTTCTGCAATATTATGTATAAATATAGCACACGAATAGTACCTGTGTACCAAACTGTGAAACAGTAAAACACGTATTACATCCATTCCATTCCAATCCACAAACTACCAGTAAAAGGAAAAGAAAGCGCTGCAAAACTTGTCTGAAGAGCATTTAAGTCCTCATGAAACGCGTTTAAAAATTGTCATCGTGTGCATTGTTCCGCAGAGGTCATTCCAGTTATAATGGATAATATTTTTGAACGGCTTCGTCTATTTAATAATGTTCTTGATCTCGATGACGGTCCTATCGATGTGCCCATATCAAGGAAACCGGCAGATTGTAATGTGTAAGTCAAAGGTTTGGAATTACATATTTATTTAAGACATAATTGGAATGTTTAATTTATTGCTGATTCAAAAGTTTGCGACTGTAAAACAAAATGTACCTACGACGATTACATGACACAACAGTATGGGACGAGTAGGTGAAAGAATATCAAAGCTGTATTACTTATTTACAAAAATAATGCCATAAAAATGAAAACACTGGAGATCAACAGGAGAGTTGCGGCGAAAAGGTAAAAAGCATAAAAAGTAAAAATGATGTTTCTTTCATTTTGTCAAATATGATTAGGCAATGAAAAATATTATTATGGCACAGGGTGTTGAATTCCTATCTCAATTGGTGTTTATGCTATGTTGTAAATAAAAATTTTAAACACTATCTAATAGCGATGTAATGGAAATATAAATTAAATAATTAATACATATGCAAACGAATTTAAATAGAAAAACCTTCCCAAAAATATAACATTATAAATAATATTATACTTAGAATATAGTCAACACGGATCTTGAGAATCTGATGGGAAGTTTTTCATTACAAATGTGGTCGCTGCGTAAATAATGTTTTGTTTTCACTAACAATTCGACATTCAATTTCAAAAGCGATAATCACGTTCATGTTTTTACAAGAACAGGATTACAATTGGAGAATGATCTGATTGTTATACATGAGGTGTTAGTTACTTTTTCCGTTGACGTTTCAGTGACAGTTATCACAACCGCAAGAGGAACTCAAATGCTGCTCGCCGATGGCCATCGATTCTCAAAGGAAAAGGAAATCGGCTTGAAGACAAGGTGGCAGTGTTCGGTCCGCAGCCGAACAAGATGTAGAGCTTTCATAACTACTCTTGAAGGCACCATCGTCAAAACGTCGTTTGATCACAATCATGACTGAGGGCAGATCCATTTATCCATCCTCCTCATTTACCGCACACGTTTTTTGTGTAATTGATGTCTTTCAAGGACCATTTGAATGGGTGCTAGATTTTCATAACAAAAGATTATCTGGAATTTCGAATATTTTATATTATTTATCAGTTAATACATTGTATTAAATAACATTTTACGTGTTTTTATTATACTCATTTAATAATACTTACGTTCTTTACTTATTAAAACTCATTAAATCAAATACTTAAAAGTACTGTTACGATAACAGTACTTTTAAGTGTAAAATTACGTATATAAATTTATTCCAAGTTAATTTTAAATAGAAAAAAAACGAGTTAATCGCATTTTTTAAATTCGTACGCAAAAAAAACGTCTTTTTGTTTGTCTTCGTCTTAGTAGAATGAACAGAATGCTCAAGTGTAATGTGCAATGGTAATGTGGGTAAGTAGCTAGGAGCGCATGATGGGTTGGTGAGTAAAACGAGTGTCTGGTTTTTTAATAGAGCCACAGGTTTCCGACAACG
The DNA here is from genome assembly GCA_018249975.1 of Passova gellias. Classification (NCBI taxonomy): domain Eukaryota; kingdom Metazoa; phylum Arthropoda; class Insecta; order Lepidoptera; family Hesperiidae; genus Passova; species Passova gellias. Next base: position 5,535 of record DWUN01001791.1, on the reverse strand, counting down.
ATTAACGAGGGTTTTTAGTTCTATCAAGTGTTCATAGCAATGGACTTACGAAGAAGATAAAGTTTCGCATTAACGCAATATTCTAGAATTTTTTTAACCTATCTTACCTACTAATATTGGATACAAATATATTTGTGATCGTTTCATGAATATGTTTGTTTCATAAACATTTATAAACATTAATAACAGATGTTATACGTTATACTCGTAGACCATAAAATCGATAGTATGTAGGTAACACATAGATAGGTAGGTAGGTAGAGTATTAACGAGTAGATGTAGAGTTTAATGCAAATTAGCTATCCAGTTGAAAAATTGATGTACTTATCTAGGATTATAGTGATATATATTACGTCAGCGCGTTCAGAAGTGTCATTGTTACATGTCCCTTATCGAGGGATTATTTTCAGTTAGCTGCATAATGACTAGAAGAGGTATCCAGGTTGTAGCGGACGGGTTCCGGTTCACCCGCGACAAGGATCGCGGCCTGCACACTAGGTGGCAGTGCTGCAAGCGCTTCCGTACCAAGTGCAAGGCGAACATCATTACCTTCGACGGTATTGCTATCAAAGGAAACCTCGACCATAACCATGATTGAAGCAATGTCTTAACCTGAATTTTACACCAAGTCTAAACACCTGTGCTCACTATCACTGAGGGACTATCCACACTGTCATTAGGTCTTATTATAAATATGTTAGTGACAGTATGTAGAAAAATAATTGGTACAGTTTTGGTATAAATAGTGGAGACAACTGATTCATTGCGGTAGGTAAAATAGAAACGCTACCAGATTTGTCGATGGGTCTTAGATATAAGAACTGGTGGTAAAAATGTTGAAGCTACATTGAAGATTCAACACTGTATGTAAAGTTATGACAGCCATTAAAAATTAATGATACTGTATGTAACTTTGATACAGATAGATACACGTGCTAAGCACGACCATTTAATTACAGGCAAACTTCATTATATAGCCCGACTGAATAAAAAAGTTAACTTCAAAGGTATGGTTTAATGAAGTAATTTCATTACGCACATTTATTTGTAACTGTATAAAGGAAAAATAAATGGTAGAACGTCGGAAAATAAAGTGGACTTATGGTTTGTTTCTGAGGGCGGAGCTCTCCAATAATGCACAGGAAAGTTGATTCGTAATGTATTATGGTGTTTTTTTTTTTAACTTTAATAGTCAAGTGTTTGGCTGCTATCTTGCCAGATGTAAGCGATGTTGAAGGCTACGATGTAGCACGCTTGCCCAAGAAGTAGTTATTGTTTTGCTTCAGTGCAGATTGGTTAGAAACGAGATACCAATTCCGACTAGACACAGGTAGTCTATTAAATCAATGAAGAGCAACTCTTAACATGCTCATCGAAGTGGAAGCCATAGGAAATGTTTCCACTAATGACACTAATTTGCTCGCGCATTTGCTCTATTTAACATATTTAGCGATATATCTGTGTGTTAGGGCTACTTATCAATAAGAGATAATGTTGTAGTTATTTAGAGAAATAGTATGTAGTAATAACTATTTTTAAGAGAACTATTGTGATACAAGTCGTTCCATAGGTTATAATGTTACTAACATATATCTGTTGTAAACAGAAAACCAGGGAAATAGATGTCGAAGCCATTAAAAAATTGTTAATTATTAAATTATTACATAGATATATTTTAATTATTTGAATAAAAATGGTGCATAATGTTACACAATTGTATGTTTTGGTTCTTTTTTGAGTACCGTAATGGATCGTCATTTTACGTTGTAAATTTTTCATACTCAAATTTATATTTTAATACATAAGTTTCGAAAAATAAAAGACTAGGCTTATTTGAAATAATTTCAGCGATATTCCTGAGTTTTATTTTGAAACCTAATTTTACACCCTCAGGTATGTCAGGTATTTAATAATGATAACTATGCGATTCCTTGTATCTTAATAAGCAATTTGAAGTTTTATGTCAATGTATCTAATATTATTGAGTAATTGAGGATTTAGTAGTAACTATCGGCCACTAATCTTCTATTTTCAGTACCGGTGTTTGGCAAAACTTACTCGGGCAATCCTGTGATCATTTTTGGGACGCATCGCTTCAACCGCGTCAGTGGGTGCAAGGGTCCTAAGGTGCGCTGGCGATGTATTAAGACCCCGTCCGGATGCCGAGCGTCTATACTCACATTATATGACGATATCATTGCCACCCAGAATGATCATAACCATTGAGTCTTCATCCTATCTATTTACATTATGTAAATGAGCTCTGCTAATATTTTGCTCATATTAACTTTCCACGGATATTGCTTCATTTTTTAAGTGTAGTTATGTATATAGTAAGGATATAAAAACGGATATTAAATATGTACAAGTTGTATTACTTATTCGATACAGAAATATCTTTCAGTAGACCCGCTGATAGCTATATCATTCGATAAAGCAAAGTGAACACAACAAGTGATAATATTAAATAGGTATTTTTTTAAATAATACTTTTTGATTGTTTCGTATACCGATGGCATAAACTGCGATTTGTATTTTCAGATGTGACTATGGCTTATTCTAAGCATGGTAACCCGTTGATTATATTAGGGAGATATCGATTCAACAGGGTGGCCAGCGCGGGGCCTAAGTATCGGTGGCGCTGTACGAGAAACGCTACCGGCTGTCGTGCCAGAATATACACTATTTACGACAAGATTGTTAAGATCGAACACAATCATAACCATTAAGGTACTGAGGACCTTCGCAATTCGCTGTTTACGACAAACATTTTATGACCGAACATAACCATATACTTTAAGGGACCGACAGCTGGCAAAATTCATTTAACACGTACATACTTACTATTACAACTACCAGACAATCACATTAATGAATCGGTGTTTATTCAATCAAATATCCAAGTAAATAGCTAATGATATCTGTTCGAACACAAATCGATGACAAAACTAAGATATGCTTGTATTTGCGGTTTGATTTTAATTTACCATGCGTGTCAATAAGTTGCATTGACAATTTCTGAACTGAAGTGGCGTATTTCCCGCTCCCGACGCATCAATGACCATACATTGATGCGCGTACCTATACTTATGTATATTTATTAATTATCGGAACAGTTGCGTCATAACTTCTGCATTGGTTTGTATTAATCTGAATAAAATGTAATCTCGAAATTACTATTGTACTGTAAACGTGTTCGTTATATAATAATAATAATAATAAAAATCGGTGATCTATAAGTTATGTACCTACTATTTATGTATGTTTGAAACAATAATATAGAGAATTCTATTACTAAACTTTTCATGAGTATTTCTTTACAAGTGTATTGGGATAGGCTGAAATCACTTAAATTTTTATAAAGTTATCTTCTGCTTCCGTCCTTATTTAATTTGCCTTCATATCCAGTGGTTAGAAACCCTGTCTGCTAACTGAAGGTCTCGAGGAAGAGGTCTAATTTGTCCGAATTGTCTTAATTATTTATATTATTATTATTTGTAACATTGAGCGCTGTGGTAGTTTCAAGATCAGTTGTCCACAGTTTATATTTGTAGCTTTTTTTCGTCGTAAAATTGTCATTTTATTATCATAAGTAATATCTCTATATATCCTATCATATAACGTAAAAATAACCAAATATCGTTCAATTCTATGGAAACGTACATTTTTCTTTAATTTTCTTATTAATTATGTTTATGCTTTTTTTTTTAATTTATTATAACATTTCATGAACAAAAACGTTTTTTTTGTAGTCTTTAATAACCTTTAAATTATGAAGTCTCTGACCTCATTTTATTATTCATTTTCTAATGCGTATCGTAACGATAGAACTGTTGTAGTATATTGCTGAATTGTACAATTTCCTTAGTGAGAGTTTCCTTCGCTACCTACAACTTCCATTTTGTGCCATTTTAGAACGCTAAAATTTTTTAACATTTTTATTTTGCATGCTAGCGATTCCTTGTAACATTTTTTGCAGATCCTGTATTTGGGGTAAGTCGCCACGGGAGGCCCATGATCCTGGTGAACGGCAGTAAGTTCTGGGGCTCCGGCAAATGCAAGGTGGGGAAACGTTGGCATTGCAGCGTTAGGAACTGTCGAGCGACGCTCTTCACCGATAAAGACGTCATCGTGATGGCTCGCGGGGACCATAATCATTGAATTGTTTTGACAGTAAAAGCTGTAGATATTATAATTTATTTTATACTTTATAATTCCTACAGCGTTTTATATTTTATGTTTTACGAAGATAAATGTTAGCTCCACACATTGACATATATTATTGTTTTATTTTGATTACTTAATGTTGGATTTTCTGGAGCTGGTGGATTAGTGGGTCTTACTGATCAAATGCCGTTCCGAGACCCGTCCATCTGTTGTTAGGTTAATTATATGTTGATAGTTAAAATGTAGGAATAATAAATGTTAAACATTTATGTTGAAATAAGCTGGACGCTGTAATGTGGTTGCAGAACACAAACCATTTATAATGCTATATAACACCGAGTGTGGCCTTTGAATGTAGCGCCCTTTAATTACCTTATGAGGTCTTTTAGGAGATTTGGAAACCTTCGTGATACTGTCCGGTTACCAGCTAGTATCGCTTAGATCCCATCATTTACACTCTTATAGTGCTGTGTAAATAAAGTTCAAATAAACATATTGAGAAAATAAGTCAAAAGCAAAGGTCAATATCAAATAATATGGATAAATATATTTTGTTATATTTTTATTAGCAAAATACGTCTTGTTCATAGTTTAAGAGTGTTGATAAATTACCTAATATTTATTAGATGTAACTTACCTATTCTTAATTTTTTCAAGAAGGTTGTGTTTTTTTTTGTTCTGTGTAACATAATGTTTGAAGGGGACTTAACTAAAAATGTGTCCAATCGATTTCAATGGAACTTTCTAAACTGTCCTCACGATTCCCGAAATGCTATAGTCTATATCGTATTCAGTTGTTTAAACAATATTTCTTATGAATGAGTTTTAATTTACGCTCCATTCAGCAAAGGGAACATAAAATAGCTGCTATGAGGATATAATTTTTTTAAATTCAATGTCTTAATTATGATACGGTGTAGTATATGTAGAATGGTCAGGAACATTAAAGAAGGGTTTTATTGAAATTTGTTGCACAACCATTTGCACATATTTTTAGTCAATTTCGTTCGAACACATACACAATATATTTTATGTTATTAGTATCTATGGGTACTTATAAGTATAATGTGGAAATCGAAAATATGTTTCACAGGAAGAAGAATGTCAATGGTTTTCGAGTACTTTAACGATAAGTAATCAATAAACATTTGATTTTCTTTTTAATTGGCTTATATGTAGGATAATTGAATTGATCGACTTTTATAAAAATATTGGTATAACGACGCAAACCAAGGGGTTGAGTTGCAATATGGGTGAATGTTTAAGTATAAAATAATAAAATGCATATTCGTAATTATTAAGAAAGTACATAATGTCCTACATACATATATATATATATATATATATATATATATGTGTAGTGTATAT
>DWUN01001790.1:0-15516 GCA_018249975.1 Passova gellias | reverse complement strand
ATAAGATTTATTTTTTCAATAATCATTTTGTCTTTACGAGTATGAGGAAAATTGCACTTATTATAATAGAATTTCGACAAAATGTTTTTCATAATAATATATTTTGCAAATTGTAGCCGATGCATGGGATGTCCCCACCCCCTCCCGCGCAGGAAACGGGAGCTAACTCAGAGCATATAATCCAGCACCGCCTCCAGCTTATATCACGATGAGGTGGAACCGTACCAAATATTAAACATTTTATGGAATTCCATTAGTATTTAGCGGATGTTTAGTTTTAATGTTTAATGTCGGCTTTCATTTTGAACGTGCTTATAATTTTTATAGTCTTGTAAATTGTAATTATTATTGTTATTTGAAAATAGCAAACCGGCAGAGCTCGGCTCGTTTGGCCAGAACTACAATTAAGTGGAAGCTCCGGGGCGCGGGCTCCGCTCCCGTGAAACGGACGCTAACATCTTGAATTCTTTTCGCAGGGTTATGTTTGTTTTACTTAAGATTTTGTAAATAGTTTGTTGTACGAGTTAGTTGTAAGTGGCTGTGACACCATCGGCTCCTGGCTCGCTGTGTGTGTAGTTACTACTAGGGACCTCCTCACGACCCTACTTTTACAATTAGATATATCCTATGTTAACGCATTTGGAGAGTATTAAATGTTTCTATAATAAATGATTATTAGAGAGGATTATATTTATAAAATAATAAGGAAAAATGTTACAATTTAAGTTGTGTTTTAGTTGGATCTCTATCGAGGTTTTTGGTGCTTTTAGTTAATTTACTTTTTGTTTTGTTTTGTTGCACTTCGATTGTGCGATGATGATGCGATTTTTAATAAACTTGTATTAAATATTAGATGTAAAATAATGGCAGTACATTACTAGTAATTACGAACTGTAATGAATTGTTAATTATGATTTTGCTTACGTTTATCACTTAGGTATTTTCTATAATACCTACTGTATTAAAATGTTACTGCTCTTACACATCCGATATTCACGCTAACGCATTGTGAAGTTCCGACAATACCGGCGGAGAAGGTAATAGTGTCAACAGTCATTGTCGCTGGGTAATTACTTCGACCGACATGTTGTACGTTACGCAAGTGTGAGCGGTGCTTCGTTCGCTTAAATTTTCATCTTCAATTGCACCCATGTCGACCGGCGCCGGGGATTCCCCGGAAGGCATTAAAAATCGCATGTCGCATCATCACTTATTTACATGTTCATCGTTTGAAAACTCGTGTACAAAACTATAGATTATAATGTATTTAAAAAACTCATTCCAAAAGTATAATTAACAATTAATATGATCTGAGAATATTGTTGTTGTACGTATATCTAAGTATAATTAAAATTAAAAGCAGACGGGGAGAGGATCGTAGATTCCTATTAGTAATAGATGGTGCATTCCAGAGTCCGCACGGGATCTTGCCAAATGTAGTGACCGGGTCGGTAGAGAGCACAAAATTCGCGTTTATTACAATTATTATGACGTTATAGAATATATTCTCAGTATTGAAATAAATATTTTATTGAAATATACGAGTACTTTTTACTTTCAACCCCTTTATATTGATATGAAATTGACCCATTACCTATATCAATTTACTTTATCTCATCAACATTTTAAAAATCTGATCAGTAAACCCGATGGGCTTGCCCAATCGATGTACCGTGGAGGTGGATATTCTAAGAAATGAAACAAATTGTAAATTTCAAATAAAAATTTATTGTCACTTACCTCGTCGTGTCCTTGATGAGAATGCATCGACTTGTCACAAACTTTTAAAGCTAGCGAATTACTTAAATCTATAAAAGCTCACAAATATTAAGTAAACATGTAAAAACGATAGAAAAATACGAAAATATTGAAGGATGCATCGGGACTAAGAAAATACCGAACGTTTTAATGGGACAGGACAAGGATTCATGATACTCACCAGACCCGCGACAAAATAAAACAACGCAAGTACTCCGACACTGTGTCAAGATTTATTCATAAATCCATCATACACAGCCGTCTGAGCGTGTAGGGCGGTTAACACTAGAAGTAGACGAGAGGACGGTCTATTTGTCGTCGTCCTTGAAGACCATCGTGCTGTGGCACTTGCCGCAGTAGTGGCGGTCCTCCATGACGGCCATGAACACGCCGGCGCCGCACTGCTCGCCCGTGCACTCCCGCCGCAGACGGTGGATCTTGCCGTTCTCGTCCACCTGCGGGCCGACCAGATGACACTGTACTCGTACATGCTTCTTGCAATTATTCCAGTATTATTATAATTAGCGCAACGAGCACGATTCATTTAAAAATTACAGACTGAAGTGTTCAATGTAATTCATATCTATAGCGTGTTTTCGTGTATAATTCCTTTGTTATGACACAGCTGCGTGTTCCAACCGGTCCAAACGTACTCCTGCACGCCAGCGCTCTTCAGATTGTACGTCTAGATACTGTGTTCATTAGATACAATGACTGGACACGTTTGTGTTGCAATCGAAGACTCACAAATATTAAAATGATGTGCATTTTTCTTGTGTCATAATTTATAAGTTGATATACTGACCGATAAATATATCACAAGTCTAGTATCAGGCCCGGATCTGGGAGGGGGGGGGGGGGGGCCGGGGCGAACGCCCAGCGCAGCAACATGCACACTTTACAAACTAATGGACAACTCATCATTTACTTAACTTTGACCTACAGTATGCACAAACATTATTAAACGAGTACACATACATGGGTTATAATTGTTAATATTCTGTAACCCTTTATGAATCGTATCACACCTGGATATCCCAGAGCATAGTTACTCCAAAATTAAAAATTTATATTGAATGATACCGATCATTTATGGACACTGCAATGCTGCAGTATTATTAGAGACAGTAAGAAAATTGCAGTTCCAATATGTCAATGACAATATCGTAAAACTAACAAATAATTGTGCTTGTCACCTTGTAGTATCTGAGTACAGCGAGTTTGACCTTCTTCTTCTTGTGCTTAATTTTCTTGGGTGTGGAGTAATTCTTCTTCTTGCGCTTCTTGGCTCCTCCGCGCAACCTCAACACCAGGTGCAGAGTGGACTCCTTCTGGATGTTGTAGTCTGATAGCGTGCGCCCATCCTCGAGCTGCTTGCCCGCAAAGATCAACCTTCGTGAAAGACAAACAAATGTATCTCCCCAAATACTGGAAAGCAATCTTTTGAAGGAGGCATTTTCCACATTTGCTATAGTATAAATTTACAGTTGAAAAAATTCTTTAGAAATACAAAACTCACCTCTGCTGATCCGGAGGAATTCCCTCCTTGTCCTGGATTTTGGCTTTCACATTTTCGATGGTGTCAGAGGGCTCGACCTCGAGAGTGATGGTCTTGCCCGTAAGGGTCTTGACGAAAATCTGCATTTTGGCTCCTACAGACAAACACAAACAGTCTGATAATAATTATCTATTAACAATAACAATGTTTATTAGGTATGGGTATGAATTTATTTTCTCAACAAAGTGGATCTCAATGTAATGGTTACAGATATAGAATAAGAATAAAGAATATGCTGTCCTTTAAACAGACTTAGAAGACACAATTAGAATTTAATATAAAGAAATGCGGACAGATTGTTTGTAATGATTTTAAACGTGCGAAACTGTACCAAATGATTCAATGATTTCCAAGATGTCGGATTGTTTTAACATTGAAATAAGAAATTCCATTAATTTTACTCCCATCCTCTTTATCTACCATGCACCAATTGTGTTTATGACAATGATATTTTCTATCCAACAATTAAAGCAGTGTTTTTTATAACAGTTTAATTAATCTATCTGTTAATGTTTAATCAGCACGCTAATTGATTTGACTGCATCCAAAGTAGACACCGAGCCATCTTACATTAATTAAATAAAAGGGTGAAATAAAACAAACAAATGCATTTATGGTTTTTTATTGAATTAGACCAAAAGAATAGCATTAATAACACCATCGTTCTCAGGGTTATTTGAAACTTGAGCATATTTGCCCCACACTACTTTACCGGCCTGCGTGACGAGACCCAACTCTGAGATATTAACTTCTATTACGGTACCCTTTGTGATTACTCCTAAGCTCGTGTACATCTGTGAGCTCGGATTCTTCTTTACGCCGATGATTGGTAAGCAGAATGTCGCTTTTAGCTCCGGATGTGTGACATGCGCCTTCTTGAACCTCAGTGCCATCGGTCGAATGAACCTCTCGTACTTTGGTGGTTTTCTTGTGAAGTTTTCTCCGACAAAGGTGACTTTGGTGACCATGCGCTTCCAAGCTTTTCGTTTGGATTTCCCAGACTTGAGGACTTTGAAAACCTCAGCGTCCGCCTGAGCTCTGACCTTGGGTATAGGGACGTCCCATTTACCGGCTTTCTCCTTGCGTTTCTGCTTAATCATGTTGGACAACACCTTGGCGCGCGACTGCACGTCCCTGTCCAGCAGGTACACGGGCAGCGCCCCTTCCGCGACCTTCTCGGTGTTCTGTTTAACATTCTTCTCCTCGTGCGCCTTGATCTTCTTCTTCATTTGAATCTTTTCATTGCGGCGTTCCTTGTTAAAGAGTTTCGCCTTGATACCGCGCAATTTACGCGCCTTCTCCGCCCTCTTGTGCGGTTCGCGGGCCTCGCGTTTCCGTTTTCTCTCCTCGTAATCGAGCCGTCTGCCGTAAAGCTTTTTGTGGCGCTCAATATATTCGTTCTGCGGCATTGTGGTTGCTTTTACGGCAACTACAACAAAATAGTCACTTAACTTATCAAATGCGTTCAGTCCGCGGCGCTAATATAACCTCTTCACAATAAACGAACAATAACATATAAGCGTCCCGGGTTTGATATTTAATTCACTAGTGCTGTTTCGTTGTAATTTAGTGTAAAATCACAAAAACACGCGATACAATTAATAAAACTACGAACGAAGTGAGCCAGTCCACGTGCGATAACCGTTTGGGAATATATATGTATGCCGTCACAATAGTTCCGATATTGTACCATCCACACTTCTTGTATTTAATATCTTTAGTACAGTTTGAACAATGATTTGCAATTAAATAAGGATTATTGCACAAAATTATTTAACTTACCTTACGCCGTCACCATGCCACAAGGAAAAGGAAGTTTATTCATAGACAAACAACTCTGTCAAAATTAAACCACAGAGAAAAATATTCAAACAGATAAAAAAGAGGTATAGAGAAATTAATTTGTAAAACCGAAGAATCTATACATATAATAAAATTTTAGAAAAGTTTAATTGTGTACATTGAATAAAAACTACCTCTAAGTAAGACTACTTACAAAAGCTACTTACTAATAAGGTTTATCCTAAGTTTAAGCCAGTATATACACGATAACCAGTTTTCGTAAAAAAACAATTTTTACGTTCGTTTTTCTGTGGCATATTAATATCGCTATTAATTTGAAACTTTTTTTGTTCTGTAGTGTTGTCTTTAAGGTCTATAAGACATACATTCACGAATTAAAAATTTGAACTTGTTTCTTATCTTTTTTCGCCAAGTGATAGGTGCCCCATTATTATGTCTCTATTTTGCTCAATGGTAAACAATGCATTAAGCATTAAGCTCACCATTTGTCCCTTAAGTGTAACTACATTAACAAATAAGGTATGTATAAAGCAAATAACATGTTTACAAGCTGATATTAGTAATGCGGGTTTTCAATACAATTAAATACATATATAACTGTCGTGCTTGAATACAGGAACTATATAACTATAGATAACTCCAAGAATTTAACAGCAAACGCAAAATTGCACAAAAAGTTAATTATTTTATACCACAGTATGAATTTATAAAAAATAATAAACGGTTTGTAACACATGAATATATTTTTCAATGCACGCTGGCAACACATATTTTGCATACAATGCACGGACGCCATATTCAGCATATCTTATGTCGAAAACTTCCTCATTGTTGCAAAAATCGGTCAGCTCAAACTTTAATAAATTCAGTAAAATTGTAATAATAATTTAGGATAAAGTTTAATTAAGCGATTACAGATTTGTTTTAAATGACCAAAAAACAGTAAATATGTAATGTCAGTTAAGCGTAACGTGATTGGTCAAAATTAGAAGGCTTGTATAATTTAACCGTTGAATGTGGTCATATTTAAACGACTAGTGCTTTGTAACCAATAGCAGAATTGGTCTTGATTTAAAAATATATGTGAACTGTCAATACTGAACCGAGCCACCAAACCACCAAACCCAACGAGTCGCGACAGGTCCGCGTAAATGTTTATAGTGACCAACTTTCGTACTTACGAAATTTACGTATTATGAATATGAATACGGCATTGTCCTATAATACTTCAGGTATGTTGTAATTTGTAACGTTTTTGTTCTTTTTGCTACATATAAAATGGAATTGAGTTTTAAATAAAAAAGCTTAAAATTGGAAGGACGCATTCGAAGGCCAGTAAGTCTGTAGGAATTTCGTTCATAATTACAGATTTGTCAATGTGTGCAATTTATATTATATGTGTGTGTGTACTATATTACTACATCGTACTATAGAAGTTGTGAGTATATTTTTCAATATCCTGTATCTCTTACTCATAAGAATGTGTCCTTACGATATAATAGATCCAAACATCAATCATATAAGGTCTTATTTTCTATAAAATGGAACATGTTTCTGCAGCTGTTTATTTGTTGTCAGTGTCCTAATCTTATTTTCCGCCATTATTATAAGCTATGTTATAATATGATCCTGCCATATTGATCACGTTTCAATTAAATATTGGATGTGGTAAAGATTATTAGGCGTATTCATGTAATATATTTTTTGATCTTTGTAGTGTTTTAATTAAGTCATGAAAAATATGAAGATTACCTTTTAAAGAAATACGTAGCATATTTAAGTATTTTGGGTGCAAAAAAATATTTTTTTCTACAAGAAAGTAAGCAAGGGAATTTATTTTAATTTCTGCCAAACTGTAGCATTAGGCTCATATAAAAAGTTACTTTCTATTTAAGTACATATACTTTTGTATATGTACAAATGTTTCCCTGTCATATAAAATTAGTATTTTCATTGTAACTCGCTAATTATTTATAATGCTCAATGCAAATTGCATATTATACAAGATAATGCTTTTAATTAACATAAACTTTATAAACTAAGGAAACAATAAAAATAATGTTATCATTGCCTCGTATATTTCTTATTATTACTCATATTTTATTGACGGACTTCAAAAAGCAGGAGGTACTCAATTCGTCTGTATTTTCTTTTTTAAATACATCTAAAGACCTAAAATATATATATTTTTTTAATGTGGCTTTTCGTTCAAATAATATGTGGCAGATAATAAATTTAATCTTCCAGAACCATTATGGAATAAACGCACATCAAGTGAGACCACATCTGAACCATCACGGAGCCGACGGTGCTCAACGGAGACGATCTTCAGCATACAAGACAGGGAAACCGGTATGGCACTCGAACCAAAATCATACATCATAGTTAAAGGAACATGTTAATTGTGTGATTTTCTTCTGTTGAGTGTTGATCGTGTTGCATGTAGATTTTTATTGTCAACAATAAATAAAACATACTCCCTAATATCATAGGCAGTAGATAATCTTTTGTATATATAAAAGAGGAGGGTGACTGACCGTCTGTTCGACCCTGATATTAATGAATGGCTGCAAGGGATCAACCTAGAATAGTAAAATTTTTCACATAAGTAGTATAAGTAAGCAATAGGACAAAAAAAATTGAGAATTCCACTACTAAGAGGGTCAAATAGTAGGTTTTGAAATATCTGCATAATATAATGAATTTTTACAAAAGTCACAGTTTTACTTATTATTGAGTCACCTGGTACACTTTAGGTTTGTTTTTTCAAGTTCCTTGTTTTCGTAATATTTACATTAAAATTATTACACGTCCATTATTTGCAGTGACTCAGTGCACTCACCTAATGCTGCCACTTGAGCGGACATGTCTTAACTTGTAATGAATCTTGTTCAAACATGTTTAAAATTCCTCACATCATTACCTCACAAAGTTGACTCACCATCGTGTATCGTTTAGCTGTCAGACACGGGTGCTTTCTTAGACTAAGAATGGTTCAGGCCATGGTTTACCATGCTAGCCAAGTGCCAATTTGCATGATTTGACAACTTTAACTTTGCACACATTTACAAAACAAAATGTTTTAGCTTATGCATACTTCCTCATTATTTTTCCATCACAGTTAAAGTGACATATATTGCATATTAAAAATGCATTTTGTTTAGTCAAATACTTGTACTAGGATTAGAACCCTGGATTCCCAAACACTGTATGCCTAGTTTAATACAATCTCTCTTATCATTTCTACCCAAAGGCGTCTTCCCAGAGATCGCACGCTAGTGATAAGCTGCCTTTTGTACGTAAAAACTTTTTGTAACTACATATAAAGATGCTTGAATTTATTTAAAAATTATGATCTCATGATACCTACCATATGTTGCGACAACATGGAAAAAACAACTACCATAGACTACAGCGAGGCTAATATTATGAACAAACTGTAGGTGTGAATCAATAGCAGCTTGTGACATGTTTCCAAAGACTAGAGCAGAACTGGCCCAGTTGAAATACGAAAATTCTGGATGAGCCTCAGTACCATTTGATTTGTTGAATATATTGGAAGGCTTATTGTCCTGGGGTGAATGTGACCAGGGATCGGTTGAAGATACATCATGAACAGAAAACCCTGTGGTTTTAGCTGTTAACATATCAGAAATCAGGAAAATACAAAATTAATAAAAAAAAACATTTAAGAGGTTTCGAAAAAAAAAAGGTTAAATGTAAGGTTTGCGGAAAAGCATCTTTATGTCTGGCCAGTTCAGTCAGCGACCGCGAGCCGTGAGCACGTGCAGCAATACAATTTTGAATTCGGAAGCTTAGTAGTTTTTTTCTAACGACTGAATTAATAAAATGGGTCATTATTATTTTACTGTAAATTTAGATATGCTATTCATTGAGATTATTATCAAGAAAAGACACATTTTTGTTTTGTTATATTTTAACATTTTTGCATGGGTTTTTTTTTGCAATATGAAATTGTTGTAACCAAAAATATAGTCAAACGTTTTCGTTTGTGTCCGCGAGGTGGTGTCGTAATGTTTGCGTGACGTACTAACCTACCCGTGTGGTGACATTGTCAGATGCGTTGCCCCGGGCGCCGGCGCGGCCGCGGCCTGGCTCCAGGGTCGGGCCCGGAGGACGCTGGACCGCTTCTGAATCGCCCGCTTTTCCAACTCGCGTTATTGTTCAATTGCAACTTAACATTCTTCATAATGTATTTAGCAAACAAGCGCCATTGTTTTAACATGTCTTTCTCATTTGAACAATTACTCAAACATGTGTCCTATAATTTAACAATAACCCAAGTGGTGCAAGTGCTTTACCCATATTGTATGGCTGTATTACAATCTGTACGGAAATTAATGTAATATTGTTGATTTATTTTCTACGCTTATTTTGGAGATGTTACCTATTCGAGTTGGTTTTTGTTAAAGTTAACAAATGTACTTGTTGATATATGTTATATTCTGATGTAAATCTAATCTCTATTGTGAATCAGTTTCGACTGGCCCACAGTTCCCAACGGTTTCATCACAGTTTCATTGTCAAATTTATCTACAGTTAAGAGTCACTGGCCCACTGTCAACCTGTAACCTACTATTGCTCTTAATAATTTAATACCCAGTAATTAAATTGCATTATATTTGCTATTTACAGTGAGTCGCACTTGTCATAAGCATACGTGAGCGCATCATAGTTTCATAAGTTGTATATCTTAGTTGTAATTTAGATTTAGAATAATGTACCTTGTTCGAATAGATTACAATTATGAAAACAGAATTAAACAAAAAAAAAATTAAAAAATTGCAATCGTAAGACGAAAAAAGACAAAAAATACATTTAATTATCTGATTAACTGAAAAAATATGATATGTCAATAAAAAAATTACATATTGGATTATCGAAAACAATGAGAGAGTACAGATGAAGAAAATTAAAAAATAAAACAGTTAAAAAAACGTTGGCCACAGAGCAGTAATCTTATTTTATAATGAAAAAAAGAACTTGAATAAAATTGAACTACTCATAATAAACAATTTCAACTGTGCCCAAGAGCGGAAGACAGACCACAGACGAGCGCGCGCCGAGCGGCCGAGGGTTGCGGCCGACTGCCACAGGAGCCGTTGAGGGTTGACACCGTGCGGGGCGCGGGGCGCGGCGCGTGACGCGATGCTAAATGTATGGTGTTTGTAGATTTGTTGCGCGACACCAGCGACACAGAGTGGTACGACAGCGACGGGCGGCGCCACGTCGAGTACGAGCCGGCCACGGAGCCCGAGGAGGACGGGCCGCTCGCCGGGGACACGACCGACAACAGCGACGTGAGCATACACTTACACCACCCGTTTACCACTGACATAGGCTCCCACCGATTACGATCCTGGCCAACTTCCTTCGCCTCTCCCGCTTTCATTGACCTCGTTACACGAGCTCGGCTATCAGAGGTAATCTTGACCTGGCGTGAGCAGTTGCACTTTAGGAAATCGTCATGTTACTACTGTGAAAAGATGTGTACTCGCGGATTGTGATTGTCCGAAAATAATGTACAATTAAGAAAGAAAAAAAATGTATTATAGCATCACCCCAAGTCCCCGCCGTGGTCGGTAGAGAGCACCGTGTTATCACGGCAAACCTGACGCGCTCGTCCCACGTTGATCGTCGATTTCGGAGACTCTGTTTCAAATCGTTTCTGATTTAAAAATTTCAGAACGAAATAATTTCGACGAAGGTGATCGAGGTGGTGGTGCGCGACGATGGCGACCTGGAGCTGGCCGACTCCGAGCAGACGGCCAGCGGCGACAGCGACAGCGAGATGGACTTCCACGACTACTGGAACTGTGCGCAGTGTCGCGCGCAGAACAACAACCCCCTCTACCGATACTGCGAGAAGTGCTTCAAGGTGACCTTCGCTTGCCCATAATCAGCGATAGGAACGGCATTCGGCTATCCAAGATTACGTACAACACACGAGTAGAAGTTTATATATAAACATTTCCTTTCATTCTGCTATTAAACTTGTCACAAATGCATTACAGGTACGTAAAAATTTCTTCCCGCCGAGACCGAAGCCGAAACACAAGCCGGAGACGAGAGTCGACAGCGAAACGATACCGCGGACACTGTCGCAGGACTCCGGCGTGGAGTCCGCCATCAACAGCCAGGAGCTGAGCCAGGAGACGGGCCAGGCCCGAGGCCGCGACCTCGCGGACGGTCCGCCGCTCGCGACCGATAGTGAGAGTAGATTAAGCGAACGTGTGATATTAAGTAGGAATTTGAAACGCCGCGCCGAATCACTCGATAGGAACGGCAAGCGGAGCAGAGCGGGATACTCGCGCTCCGAGAGCGACTCGCAGTCGGAGCCCGAGCGGAAGGCGGGCGTCGCTCCGCTCGTGAAGATGACGAGCGACCCGGCGCTCACCGTGGCCGCGCAGGGGGCGGGGGCGGGGGCGGCCGACGGCGACGGGCTGTGCATCATGTGCTGCGCGGCGCCCAAGTCGGGCGTGTTCGTGCACGGCCGCATCGCGCACATCTGCTGCTGCTACCGCTGCGCGCGGCGCGTGTGGGCGCGCGCGGGCCGCTGCCCCGTCTGCAACTGCAAGGTCAGCAACGTGCTGCGCGCCGTCGTCATGTAGCCGTGGCCGGCCCTAGGATTGTTTTACACGAGAAGACGCTTTTTCCATCCGTATCACAAATATTGATCAGCAAAACTATTGCGACCGCGACTCGATAGAAACGTAGAGTTCGCGAAGCCAGCCGGTTCTCGTCGGCCGGCTACTACTGTTCAGTCCAGCCCTCGGCTTTTCAAACTTATCTCATCCACCCTCACTTTAGAGTCAATATTTTCCCACCCCTGCTGTAATTTTTGGCATCTTATTATCTGTCAAATTTAAACATTGCAATTGCACTTGTCATAAGTGTCCATTTTCTATTTTTTAGTTCAAACTTGGATTGCAAATGAAATAGTAGTTGTACGTTAATTTGACATATTTTTTGTATTTGTTTTTAATTGGCCATCGTCGCCTCGAATCATCTTGCCGCTTCTCATTTTTCTGGAGCTTTCTGCGTCCCCGTGAAGCCTCTAAGACTCTCGGGGAAGTGTTATGTCCACTCGAAGAAAAACAGTTTTAACCGCTTATCAAACCGAATGGAACCGAAAACATTCAAATGATTCTCTAGCGGAGGAACCACAAATCACAATATTGCAGTAACGGCATGCGCGTGGCGCGAGACTCGCCAAACGTGTACAGATTGGTATATTGAGACTGGTTTGCAGCGGAAGCTATAAAGTGCTATCCACGCCTATGAATGTGGACAATATTTTGTCTGTGATGTCGGAAAAGCTCCTCTCGTGTATAGGGTTACCAGACGATAGAAATTCTGAAATTTTGACCCTCTCAGCGAAACGAGGAAAAGTAAGAGGGACACATAATAAATAAAATAATCATCGATCGTTTTAGTAGTGAGGTATTCAAAAAAATGTGGAAAGCCAATCGTACCGACGAAACGGGACGTACAATTGAGACGAGACATTTTATTGGTAGAAAAAAAAACAAAACGAGGCGCGCCTCGCTGCGCATGTTTTGAAAAATATGAAATTCAAATTTATTGAAAAAATTTAAAAATTCTTTGGACTAAACAAAGACATTAACAGGAAATTGCTGACTCGGTCTGGTAGCCCTAGTATTGCATATTACATTTTATTATCCTCATTTACTGAATCGAGCACATTAATTTATTTGAACGTCACAAGCTAGTCCTCACTTTATATAACACCGTTGTAATGTAACTGTTCCACGAGGGTCTATGTCAAGTGATATACTGGATGGGTAGTCTCTTTACATGTAAAAAGATAGATTTACTTTTGTGCAATATCATTTCTAAATTAGTAGGTCGGGTTCTTTTAAACATACGCTTTATATTTTATGTAATATAGATTTTCTCCCTGACTTCCTTGGATTTAGTCTATTGTAGACAAGTTTTTCATTTCCCAAATGTTTCAAAATCCACTTCTTTCTTTAACTATATTGAAATAAGTCCAGGTATTATATATGTAACGTCAACTGTATATTATTTATATTCATGTAAGGAATCTATGTACAAATTTAAATTTATTATCCTTATTATTATATTTATGTCTAAGGGCGGCCCCGTGATTGTCGCATGGTTACAATCTTCCAATATTAAAAATATCAGCGGATGAATGTGCCCAAACATTTTTTTTTTCAACTTCTTTTTGCTACAAAGTGCACGATCATCGGGTCAGTCAAACATCGTCGCTAGAACACAGAAGATTTTTCTTTGTAATTACAGACCGTTTTGCGAAATTAAATTCGACAGAGTAATTCAAAGCACGGTCCAGACGCGATCGGCGCTTTTATTGTAGGTTTAGAACGACAACGGCGCGTGCGGAGTAGGCATTGTAAAGAAAATGTAAATATTGTTGTAATCCACCGATGAAAAGAGAGATATAATATATTTTGATTAAAATATTAATAAGTTTAGATCGTAGGAGAACGATTTGAGTTCGCTTCGATGAAGCTCCTTAGTGTTAGAACGGCGGGAACTTCAAATGGTTGCATTTTTTTTCCCTACAATCGACGAGAGAGAAGGTTTTGTCGTTATTATTACGAATACGCTTAAACATTTTGAAACGGAGCATATCGCTGTTATAATTGAATAGATGTTCGTCGAGGCCAGGAATGTTTTTGGGCGCACGACTTGTTTAGTAGTAAAATGTTTTATTCGACAGCGAATCATATGTTTGTGATATGATTTAATGTCTTTTTTACGATGTGACAATGTTGGGTCATAAGTTCTTTTGTACTGTACCGATATATTATGAATATTATTTTAATGTTTGTTTTTCTTTTGGATACCGTATAAGCCCTGCAACGTTTCTGGCCGTTTTATGGATGATATAATATCTAAATTGCGTTATTTGCCCACCATGTTGAACGATTATAAATATTATGTTTGTTCTTATTGAAATGATGATTTATGAATAGGTTGATTTTATACTGAAATATTAAAAAAAAAAGAATAAAAGATCAACAAAAAAAAGAGAAAAAGATATGATTTAATACTTAAAGAAAAGATTATTAATAATAAATTTTTCTTTTCAGGATTCTAGCATTTTATTTTACATCCCCTTATTTGTGTTCCCAATTTGTTTTGACACGGTTATAATAACTTGATATCGCATAGATCATAGCTCAGCCCGCGAAGTACTTCATTTAACAATACGGCTCAAACTTTGGAATGCAGAGATTATGAGATATATGTAAAAATATTAACAAGTTTACAGACCATTATATTGTTGAAACGAACGAAAAGTTACTTAGTAAATGGAATAAAATAAAAAATAAATGAAATAGTGGTATATAACAGTGTAGTGTTGCGTGATCTACACCATCGTATGCAATTGGACGGTTTGTCAGTGTAAGCTGTATCTTAACATTTGTTTGTTAATTGTTAAGTAACGTAACGTAACGTAACATCACGCCTGTAATCCTCGAAGGGGTAGGCAGAGGAGTGTGTAGTACACCCAGTTGAGTGTAAGGGGATATACTCGTATGCACGTGCTACTAAAAGCATGCTTAAAATAAGCATATATCACATAGGCAGGCTGTCTTGTTGCAAAGTATGTAGGTACACAATTACTATGTCAAGTATCAATGGTCTATAGTAGAAAGCTTTCATGCTACAAATGTGTATCTATCGGTACCCTAACTTTTGTGGCGGAGGTACACAAGCAATCCCTGGCTCCTGTTCTCGAACAAGAGAGTGCGATATAATCCTTTCTCAATACTTTTTAAATCCCATCGGTCGCCATACCGCCTCGTCTAGTACAGGTATTCCGGAATTGGTCTTCCCGAGCTACGTCTCCGGGTTGAGGAAAATACGTAGTTTAAGTACTTCCAAACTTCGATCTTAGCTTACGGCGATCGTAACACAATATTTATGCGCCGTTTAAACAGTTGAAATATCTCGAACAATAAATTTTCTGTATGTAGCTATATTTTTACAGAATAAATGCTAATACAATATAATAAAAGAGGTCGGTGACCCCAGCCGCGCTCATTATTCAATTCGGTCTCACGAAAATGTATAAAAACTTGCATAAGAGTTAGAACACATTAAAATTTCATGTAGCGGACGAGTGTACCCGCTACGCCCGCTGACTGCGCGTCTCGACGAGCGCAGTTTTAACAAGCCCGTTGCCACGCCGCCGGCTCGAGCGTGCTGACGAAAATCTCCAGTCATTTACCTTCACTGTACAGCGTCAGTAACGTGTCAAATGATATCAAATTTAGTTTTATGTTATACTAGTTGACCCGGCAAACGTTGTTCTGCCATATAAATTATAACAGTATTTCTCTTCTATATAATGGACGTTA
>DWUN01001789.1:0-15517 GCA_018249975.1 Passova gellias | reverse complement strand
ACTTAAAATCTAATACGCGTATATAAAGTTGTACCAAGTTATTATTATACTAGCTTTTGCCCGCGACTTCGTTCACGTCGAATAGTGACTTTGGGCAGGATTTGAATTGTTTCAAAATAAACTATAGCCTTTATGTTGCCGAGGACTAATAGCTATGTAACAAAAACGTTTCATCCAAATCAGTCCAGTGGTTTTTGCGCGAAAGCCGGACAACAAACAGACAGACAAAAATTTCAAAATATTTTTTTTTGACTTGTGTTACTTGTATGAAGATCCCTAGGGGTATTTTTTTCGTTTTTATTCAATGTACAGAATTGGACTCATCTACAGTTTTATTATATGTATGTATAGATAGATAATAGATAGTGCTTATAGCGGTAATACAATAATTTTAATGAAATAGTTATTTGTATATAAATAAATTGTTTACGCATGCGAAATACACCAGCAACATAAACGGAGTAGTATAATGACTGTTTACGCAAGTCGTCGGGCCGCAGCTGCGCGTACAGCGCGGCCGCGTCGGCGCCGTAGCCGCCCGGCAGCAGCACCTCCAGCAGCAGCATGGCGGGCGCGCGCCCGCGCCACGCCGCGCACGCCTGCACGCACACACACACTGAACCACGCGCTAAGGGAACCTACCCGCACTACGTGACGGTTTTACTATTTTTTATTCTCAGTGAACACAGTTTTATCCCCCTCCCACTCTTCTAGATTTCTCGTGCTAATACATTGTAATTTTTTGTAAATTGTGATTTAGAGTCATTTTGAGGCAAAATATCGTGACATGTGCACCAGTGTTGCCACCTGTGAAAAAAACGCTGAACGCTGCAACGATCAATCTGAAAGTAGCTAGAAAAAGCGTGAAATTTCTCTAAGCCATTCAATTACACAATAAATATACATTTAGTTTATGAATAATCTCAAACAGGAATAAAAACGTTTTTTGTTAATAATATTCAGATAAAGTTGTATGGAAAACACATAACGCATTCCCGTTACGTGGCGGCCCCCACCTGCACGGTGGCGGCGCAGAAGCAGAAGGTCCCGTTGGCGTCGCAGCCGAAGGGTCCGTCGGTGGCGGCGACCGCGTGCACGCTGAGCACCGCTGCGCCCGCCGCCGGCCGCAGCGTGCGGTACGCGTGGCTCGCCTGCACCAGCGCGCACCCCGCGCCTTCCGCCGACAAATAAACTAGTGACTGATGGGGGCTGGGCCTAGCTCAAATGTTGACGTCACTTCCAGTCCGCCTTTCGAAATTTGCGAACGTGTGGTTAAGTTTGATTTTTTAATTATTAAATCGTTTTAATTTATTGTCATTGTTAAATCTGTAGCTCTATTTAATAAGGACGAACTTGACACCTATAGTTATAGTTATTTATGTAAACTAATTTACCGTCTTCGATGACGTTTTTGTTTTAAAAATTCGTTAATATTTTGGGTAATGTGTTCATCACATATTTATTTATCTTTGTTGCTCGAAAGGGCGAACTCCGTCTGCTGTAATATATCAGTTGCAATACCCTCAACATGTACGTCGAGCCGCTCGGCCGGGTCCAGCCGCACGACGTCGGGCGCGGCGCCGCCAGCGGCCAGCACGAGCGTGCGCGCGGCGTGCGGCTGGCGCGCGCTCAGCGTCAGATTGGCGGCCGGCTCGTGCAGGCGCGCCCAGCCGGTCAGCCCCTCCAGCGCCACCAGCGTGTCCTGTACCACGTTACAAAGAAGGAAACCATTTAATTCACTAATTTAAAAAATTCTACCAATCCGAACTTGGCCAGTATAGTGGACTATAGCCTAAGACCCTCTCAACATGAGAGACCTGGTCCAACAGTGGACCAATAAAAAGGGTGGAAATAAAACAAAGACATGCGATGTGTAGAGACCTGCGTGGAGAAGAACCCTCCGGAGGGCGAGCGCTGCGCCGCCAGCCAGCGCACCGCACCGCGTGCCGCTGCCTCCCCCGCCGCACGCAGCCCCGCGTCCGCCCCCGCCCCCGCCCGCAGCGCGAGCAGCGCGTACCCCGTGGCCTCCACCGACGTGCTCGCCGACGCTGCCACGGCAATCACACTCCACATTATTTATCAACGATCTTACACTGAACTAATATAATGCAAGACCCTCAGCCTACCGTCGTAATCCGCAAACACTTTTTTATTAGCAAAACACTGCTGTCACAAAGAAGTAGTCTTCTATAATATGCAGAAAGTGTTAGAAAAAAACGCATCGAACACTTGGTAGATGTGAAACAATTAATATTGTTATATAACTTATATTAGAACTTAACGACCTTAGCCTTCTGACTGTAACTTAAATTGTCAATTCTTTATTCTCGCTCATATATTAACGAGCAGCTAGTGCTCGTAGTTACAAATATAATATCACTACATAGTATAAAATAAAGTCGCTTTCTCTGTCCCTATATCCCTATGTATGGTTAAATCTTAAAAACTATGCAACTGATTTTGTTGCGGTTTTTTAATAGATAGAGTGATTGTAGACGACGGTTTATATGTAAAATAACATCCATTAATGTAATGTAATGTACTGTGAAATACTGTTATAGTTTATATGGCAGAAGAACGTTTGCCGGGTCAGCTAGCTAATAATAATTCAACTTAGTTTTTAGCTAGATATTCGACTTTTCACCGGGTTGCATATACATTCGAGTGGAGGGGAGCGTCGCCTGAATCGAGACGACGCTTCGCACTATGATTTTACTCCCACCTAAGATATTTTATATTAAAATCTCTAGCTATCTCGCTCACCGGTCTCCCACCACACGTAGTTGCCGCTCCGTTTGGCGATTTTGAGCAGTTGCATCAATTCCCTTGTCTCCTCGTCGTCTTCTAGTCCCTTCTGCACCAGCGCCGCTTCGTTCGTTCTTTTTAATTCTTCTTCATATCTAGTAATAATAACATCGATAACATCCCACGAGTTAAGGTCAAATCCATCAATCATAAGTTTCCATGAATCCTTTAAAATATTCTAGAAAAAATGATTAGTACTGGAGCTTCGAGAACTTGACGATCATGGATTGTAGACTCAAATCTTTTATTTATTACATTAAAATAAATACGCTAAATAGAAATCACTTCCGTATGTTATTAAATGATCCAATTTGTATCTAAATACATTGAAATAATATTTTATAAATATAGTTTAATGAATTCCTAAAAAACCATTCAAACGATTTCGTTAATAGCATTCGATGATAGGGCAATTTGGGTCATAGATTGGATTTATCACAGATTTACCACAAATTGAATATTAACTTACCTTTTGATAGTCATAAGCGCGTAAGCCAGTACAGCATGAGCGTACACCTTGGACGGCGACTTGGTGTTGAGCGGGAGCGCGCGCAGGCACGACAGCGCGTCGCGGACGGCGGCGGCGGGGAGCCGCCCTGCGCCCCCCTCACCCCCCGCGCCCGCAGCCAGCGCCGCAATGACGTAGGCGGCGAGCGCCACGTTTGCCACCTCGCCGTCCTCGTTCAGACCGCCCTGGAACGGAGATACTATTATTACTTTGTCCCAAAGTAAAATACAGTTATAATAATAGAAAAAATGGCAAAGGCTTAAACGATAAGACCAATTTTTGTAAGTATACTTGATTCGTATTATTATTTTATTTTGTATAATGAATTGTGGTGTACAATAAAGTATATTTTTATTATTACTACTCCTTCTTTTATATTTTTTTAAAAATGGTAATCGTTCCACGATAGACCCTCAGATAACAGGAAAACAATAGAGCATCGAGAGGCGTTCCCAGTTTAACACGCTCGCAATTAGGTGGCGTTAGTGGATTGTGAAACAGAGTTATATTGGCGTCACCTTCAGTTCCCTGTGGAACACCTGGCCCTCGTTCCTGAAGCAGCCGTTCTCCATCTGCTGCGAGAGCAGCCAGCGCTCGGCGCGCTCCAGCACTGGCGGCGCTGGCGCTCCCGGAGAGATTATCTGGAACATTCCATCGCCATCGTTGGGAAAGACCATCATATTGCCCATCAAATAATAACTGGGACAGTTCCTCACGCGGCTGTTCGATTCTTAATTAGGCAATTAAATGCCAGTATTCGTAAAAATATATAGGGACACCTTCATGCACGTCCATCTGATTCAAACTAGCCAGAGTCTGGACTGACTTCGTGGTCGAGTTGGAGATCCTGACTGTAAACCGGGGGTTGTGGGTTCGATTCCCACCCAGGACAACCGTTTGTGTGATGAGCATATTCGTCTATTCTGTCTGAGTGTACTAAAAATATCTACATAAGTAATATATTGTATGTATATCAGCTGCCCGTTTACCATAACACAGGCATTCAAATCATTCAATTGTCTAATTTGGAATCGGATAGCCGCGTGTGGAATCGTCCCCAGATATTAATTAGCGGCCACTGACCCGGTAAGCTCGTCGCAGGTATCGCACGCAGAAGGCCGTGAGCCAGGTGGAGGGCGCGCGGTCCGCGGGCCCGAAGGCGCTGAAGCCGCCCGCCGGGTGCGCGTACTGCAGCTGCCGCGTGAACCCTGCGACATCGGCACCGCGCGGGTCAAGTCTCGTGCTGACTCATTGGACCGTACCACTCCACATCCACTAAGTAGTGATGATTGGCAGCTTTGTAAGGTCAGAGTTATTTGGCACTCGGTGCGCCCTGCTGACCCCTGTTTGGGACCTGGCGTGATGGTATGTTGTTGTTGTTGATTGTAGTTGTTAAATTTGTTGATGTAGTTTTGCACACTTCTGCAATCTTTTGCACACAATTGCACACTTACACAACGGCTAAAATGACCCCGTATAGGAGTCGAGTGAAGAGAAGCGTCCCCTGAATGGACACGACGTCTCGGTCTACTATTTTACTCTCATACCCAAGACATAGCAATGTTACAATGTTTCCTGCACACCTCGCGCAACGTGGTCCTTGGCCACGAAGTAGGCGGTGGACTTGGGGTCCAGCTGCGACAACGCCAGCAGGTTGGTGGCGAGGCGCGCCATGTTCTGCTCGCCGCAGCCCCGCGGCAACGTCACCAGTGCGTCGGCGTCCTGCCATAACGTGATGGATCGTTAAAATAAAATACTCGTCCTCATAGTATAATGGATGTGATGTCAGCCCGCTTGCCCGCGAATCCAAGCCCAGTCGCTATATTAGCTATCTCCACTGCCATGCCAAAGCCTAGTATGGGGAGGTGTATATAAAAGCCAGCCGGCCAACCAGACAGCCAGCCAGTCAGTTTTTTGGAAAACATTCGATTGCGATTAAAATATACAGTCGAAATTCTGTCCGTTTTATGTTTCCCACTGTTACAATAGTTTGAAAGTGTAAAGAAAATGGAATGGAAGTGGCTTACAAAGAGCAGCGGGCCGGCGACGTCGCCCGCCGCCCATAGCGTCAGCGCCTCCGTGCCGGGCACGGCGGCCGCTGCCGACCAGCTCCACGACACTGACTGCGGTGCCTCCAGGGACTCCAGGGAGCCCGAATCTACGACACGAAAGACACTTTAATGTATAAGAACATCCACACAACTATTATAAATAGGAAAGTTTGTTTGTTTGTCCTTTTTTTGCGTCAAAACGGAGCAACGGATCGAAGTACGAAGTGTCAAGTATATTCAGTATGGAGATACTTGAAGGACTGCAGAGTGACATAGGCTACTCGTGTTCGCGGAAATATATCCAATTAAGACAGGAAAACACGTTTTAATCTAGTGACCACTATAGATGGCGTTAATAGCGCAATAACGGTGAACAATACGTGGGTGACAGTTACTTGTAATGAATATTTGAACATTGTACAAAACAACATGCACCTTTCCCGCACAGCATGATGGATTTTTGCTCAAGCACCGGCACACCCTCCGGCTCGATGTGTATTTTGATGATCACTTCGTCACTGCAACACGAGGACTGCGTTAGGGAACCCGCTTGAGGCGTGACATGAATAAATGTACCAGATACTGGCCGGAGACATTCCTGGACTATAAAACATCATGAGAAAATCTGCACATCTTACTGTACAGTTATCCATCATCAGAAATTGGCCGGCGTGGTGGACTATGGCCTTAAACTTTGTTACTGTTGTTACACCATAGAACAATGAAGATAACTTGACTGGCCTCGTGGTCGAGGTGACAACACAGGTATTCAATTGCCTAATTTGGAATTGGACAGCCGTGCGTGGAATTGTCCCCAATTATTATTATAGATGGTGTACTAACTTGACTTCAGTGTTGTTAGTGGAGTTGTCGCAGTTGGCGTCTATAACGGTCCGCGCGCGGAGGCGCACGCGCGCGTCGCCCGCGAGCCGCGCGCGCAGCTCCAGGCGGCGCGCGGCAGACGAGCGGCCCGCCACACACGCCGTCTCCACCGCGCCCGACAGGTTCTCGATGTGCGGGTCCGTGAGTACCTCCAGCTGGACCTGGGGGAGTCGTATTTCCTCATTAATAACAATAATTGGGACAATTCCAAACATCTGATTCCAAATGGATAATATGCCAAATGGGTACTTATGAGGAAAGTATATACTTATGAGGAAACTCAACGCACAGCCGAAACCACTAGACCCGACCTCCAAAAATGTCACAGATAGATCCGTTACACAGCATAAGTAACCACTATGGAAGGAACTTTGGAAATGCCACCCGTAAGAGAATAACATAGAACTATAAGAAACATTGTATTAAATTTCGTCACAATTTAGACACGCGAAGCTTTATATTCACGCAGTTCTCCTTATAATACCTCCCCCCTTATCAAAGACGAAGGTGTACGTACGGCGAGCGGGCGGTAGCGGTAGCTGAAGAGGCGCACTCGCAGCGCCGCACGGTCCCCGCGCCGTAGCCGCCGCGCGCCGTCCGCATGCACGAACACCGAGCGGAACACCTGCGGACAAACGGACACACAATGGACTTTAATGCGGTTTTTATCAATAGACAGAGCAATTGAAAAGGGACATATATACGAGTACGTGCAACGTAAATCTGTCTGTCTGTTACCCGAACCTGTGAACCGCTCGGCCGATTGTAATGAAATTCAATATGGGGATAGTTTGAACCTTGAGACTGAACATAGGATATGTTTTATTCCGATAACACCGCGGGGCACACCTAGTAGAATTATATATAAAACACTACCTGCAAGACGGCGGGCTGCGCTATGGCCACACCGGTTCGGGAGATGCAGTAGGCGTTCGCTTCGAACCTGGTGATGGAGTCGGGCGCGCGCGCCGTTGCCACCGCCGAACCGTTAGCGCCAACCACCACCAGCCGCCACAACCACGCCTGGGAATGAAAGAAAGATAACAAATATATCGCGATATCTGCCAGACCCTACCAAAAGGCTAAGGACAACACGGTAAGCAAGGTAGGTGTGTAAAACTTGTATATGGAGTGATCATATTTTTATATTGTTTCCACTAAATCGCCAAAAACACCGCTTAGAACCTGCACAGACAGTTCTCATAAAGTCACCTCTGAAAAGTCACTTCTGGGTGTGAACACATCATTGGAGACCAGCAGCTCGGGCGCCGGCTCACACGTTCTCTGGATGGGGTCACCACCGGACACCCTCACGCCGGCCGTCGCCAGCCAGCTCGTCAGTAGCTCCATGCTGGTCGACGGCAGCTCTGGCATGTCGCTGGCTGGAAGGACGGCTCTCGTCAGTTCACAAAGTGTTACCTCCATTGTATTGACAGTATGAGTGACATAATACTAAGAACTAATATTAAGCAGCGATTGCGTATTGGTTTGAAATTCAGTCTCCCACTCCAGGGGGAGGGGGAGGGAGGCTTGTGTTCTGTCCTGGCACGCAACCTCTGATTTGGAACGTTGTATACTATGGCCGAAATTCTTCTCAGTGTGAGAGACCCGGTGCAGCAGTGGACCAATAAAAGGGCCAAGAAAATCTGGCACAAACCAGATCCGTACTACTCACTGAGGAAGCAGGCCCCGGCCGCGTCGTGCTCGGTGAGGTTCCGATGCGATTCTATGAGTCTCCGCAGCGCCAGCATCAGCACGTCCCTGATGGAGTCACGCGGCTGCAGCCAGCCGGCTGCCGCGTCCAGCGCCGTCAGCGCGCACAGCGCGGGGCCCGCCGTCAACAATTGCAGGCTGGCCAGCGACCCGGGCGCCGTCTGCCGGCTGGACCAGCTTGCTTCCACCTGGATCGCGGAATGTATGAGCATATAGTCCTGTGTCTGGGTGTGATAATGATATCTATAAGTATCGTATCGTATCTATATATGTATGTTCATCAGCTGTCCGGTCACCAGTACTAGTTCAGATAGCTGAGCATGCAATTGTCTCAACCATTATTTATTTACTGTTATTATTTATCTTGGATGTTTTCTTTCTTCCTTTCTCTCTTACTGGCCGTCTCACCTTGTTCCCGAAGCACTCGTCCATCTCGAAGTGCTTGGTGGCGGTGACGAGCTGGTCTCCATGGCGGAAGTAGACCAGCACGCGGCTGTCGGGGCACATCTGGCTGGACACCTTGATGGGCAGCATCACCCGTGGGAGATGCCTCTCGAACAGCGCGTCCACGTCGCTCGCGTTGAGCGCCGCGCCCGCCCCGCCCTCGCAGATGGAGCCGCGCGCCGCCGTCTGTATCTCACGAGTGGTGGTCGTCGGGCACTGCGTGGTGGCGCCCCAGCGGTAGATGATGCCGTTGCGGGTTATTACCTGGAGTTTTATTTATATAAATACAGAGCTATTGTGGCAGTGGACGTTATGAAGGTAGTATTGGTGTGTCTTTAAAGTGCTTACCACGAAGTGCACGGTGAGCGGCGCGTTGACGAGACCCAGGTTGACATACAGGGGAACAAGCGCGCGCGCGGCCCCGTCGGCACGCAGCGGGCCCAACGCAGCGCGGCCGGCCGCTGCGCGGCTCGTCAGCTGCAGCCACGCCGTCGCGTTGTCCAGGCTCGCCTGCAGGGTAATACGCATTGTGAACACAACCACATATTAATGCAGTAAATGTGAAAGGAAATCGTCAAGAGTTGGAGAACCGGTAGATACGAGATGAATGGACAGTGGAAGGCGATGAGCTAAAATGAATGAAGGTTTGAAACGAATGTTGGTGTGGATAACCTGGAAGGTGTAGGCGGGGCTGCGGTCGTTGTGCGCCGCGAAAAGCGCTGCCGCTACGCCGCGCTCGTCTGTCACCGCGAACGCGCAGGCGGCGGGCGCGGGAGGCGGCGCGGTGGGCGGCGCGGAGGGCGGGGGCGGTGACGTCACGCGGCACACGCGCACGCGCTCGCCGGCCGCCGGGCGCCCGTCCCAGCGCGCAGCCCGCACCTGCCGCACCAATCATAATTAGCACGTGTACACACACACAATCTCACGAGAGCCGCAATCGGGAGCGGACGTATCGTACGCGGGCTATTAGTGACGTCACGACTTATAAAAGTATATGTGGCGATAAGAGTACTAGAGGCGATATTACTGGAACTTATTTATAGTAGAATTGACGAGTGACGAACTTTTAATTTGTATGGCAACCCCGGCGATATCACTGCCCGCGCCTTCGTGAGGAACTCCAGGGTGACTGGCTCGTCCACCACCTGGGACACCACGGTCGTGTTCTGCCAGATCCTAGTGCCTTCCTCCTGTTAAGAAGTATTATTAAATAAATAAAAAAATCTTCATTTATTTATCTACAATTCAATACTAAGAGTGAAATGGATAGCAAAATCAATAGAGTCGATTTCAAAATGAGATCTAAACATTTTTTTTGTCTGGACAAATTTCTGTCTGCAACTACAAAAGGCCTGAAGGAAACTCCTCTCCATTACAGTTCTCTATTACCTGAAAGGAGAAGTCGGCTACGACCACGTCGGGCCCGTTCACACCGTCCAAGCCTATTCTCTTCGAAGCGGCCGCATGCCGGTGACAGGCCCTGGGAGCCTTCAGACGCACCGCCGTCCTTATGCCGGCCGAGCTGTCGGATGCGGCGCCCGCCCCGCGTAGACGGATCACCAGCATACCTTCCACCGCTTCTGACCACGGGTACCTGCGTGAATATTCCAATAATGAAGGCTGTTCCACCCACGGCTACCTGTTCTCAAATTAGGCAATCGTTTCATGTTATGGTAACCTGACAGCCGGTTAACATACTCATAAGCGTTTGATTGAATCAAATTTTATTGGGAACCTTAGACCGTATCCCTCACTTATAAGCATCTTTTACTGTATTCTCGTGTCTTCCACCGATTGTAACCAGCCCCACGCTTAACACGGAGACCAAAAATGATTTGCAGTTATTGGCTTCAGTGGTTCACCAACCAAGTCATCCATAGTTACCTGACACACACAGTCCAAACGAGCCTCTCGCTAGTCCTAAGTACTTTGGGCGCGTGACGCACGGTCAGCTGGAACGGCGGCAACTCGTAATTACCAACATAGAACGCTGCTGAAGCCTGCAATGATAAATGACTTGCACAAGTTTCACAGGATGTTATTATGCGTCTGCCCATTATTTCTACATAGTAGAAAACAAAGTCACTTGCTGCTGTCTGTTCGCTTAGATCTTTCAAACGTAACGGATTTCAATGCGGTTTTCATGTAATAAAAAAATTGGTATCAGAGATTGTGCTGGTAGAATTGCGAAGCAGATTTAGCAGCGAATGCGAATTATAGATAGCTGTAGGAGATATCTTAAGGATGTGGTTTTTAGTTACTTCGGCACTGACCTGGGATCCATCTGCAAGCCGGGCCTTTACGACCCACTTGCCGGGCGGTGGTTGCTCGTCCAGCTGGTACTGGATCTGGGCCAGCCCAAACCGAGTCCGGACTCGTAACCACTGCGCCGAGCGCACCCCGTCCCAGACCCCTCGTGGACCTTCGACCCAGATCTCGTCAACCTGAAAAGGACCAGCTTCTTAGGCTCAACAAAATACCTATTGACTTTCAAGGAAATATGTATATATTACACATTACGCATTATTATACATATATTACACATTATTTACGTGTATACGTAAATGTGTAATTTAAAGAAAGAACAGATACGAAAACGGCTGGTTATAGAAACAATAATAATGAGATCAAAAACAACTATCAAAATTAATCGTTTCAACCAAATTATATTACTGTTAAAATATAATGTCAACGATTAAAAGTGCCGGTTATTTTGAACCGATTTATCGTAAAAAATACCGATGTATTTTTTAATCTTAAAGTACTCGTATTTAGTTTCAACTCTAGTCTCGTCGCAATGACAATAGTCAGAACGGGCTTATTATTGTCATGACTGTAAATAAAACGATACTTTTCACTCTGACTGTACTTCACAACGGTGTTAATTTGCGCTTGCACGCGGCTAATTAGCGTTGTTGATTGTAGGTACAGTCGTAAACAAACGCAGTACAAAGAGCGACATTCGTGCATTATCCGTATTGGGAACGAGCGAAGTAGCGTAGTGGGTCACCTGTTAACTTACTTTCGGATGCAGGCGGCAGGTTTTGAAAAGTGCCTTTTGAAGGGAATTCCACGAAATCCGACTGCGACCGCGTTTAAGACGCTTCCAAATTAAAAGAACATTAATATAAGATTTTCCGTTTCTATCTAATCTAATATCAATATTTCAAGAGTGAGGGAGAAAGAGATTCAGACCAACACTCTAAATTAGGATTGTCTTTACTATTTGTGGTTACATTAAGAAGTCAATTTGACAATGGATGGATACTCGTATAAGCGCCGAGGGAGACGGAGCCTCATCTGCCCTAACCAAATAGACCTGACTGCAAAACTGGAGGTAGTGGGTTGGATTCCCACCCAGGATAAATATTTGTGCGATGAGCACATTTGTCTGTTCTGTATCTGCAGTTAATAAAAATATCTATATAAATACCGTATGTACTCGTTTATCAGCTTTCCGGTTACCATAACACAGACATTCAATTGCCTAATTTGGAATCATATAAAAGTGTGTGGAATTGTCCTCAGATATTATTATTAGCCATTTATTTGTTCTTTGGATTTGGCTTATGTTGCAAAGCTATGTTTAACATTTTACCCTGATTGAAATTTCTTATTAATACTGTAATTATTATTAACTAGTATGTGAAATTCGGTCTAAATAAAATGAATATTCATAGCTCGCTTTGAGGACATGCAAGACTAACGCGCGGAGAGGACGCGCGCTAACGCATAATGTAACTCGCGGCCACTCCACAGCTCAAGAGGTGACACGGTAAGGGTGACGGCGAGCTTCATGCGTACCTCAGCTCGCCAAGTGGTGACAGAGTGGTAACAGCATTAGCGACATACCACTCCTGCTCCAATTAATTTGTAACTCTGCTACGTATATAAACGGTTGCAGATTGCGAGTAATCTATATAATTAAGGGCGCTTGGATTAGGGGCTATCCATAAATGTTTTTCCTTTCTCACTCTCTCTCGCTCTATTTGGACAAAAACGTCCCACATTTTAGTGTCGTTTCTTCCATAAGAATTCTACCCTCATGCGCGCAAAGTTTCATTTCAACCATTTGATTAATTGATTCAATCATCGATTGATTACTTTACCGGTTCTATATGACACTAAGAAGCAATATTTGTATAATAATTGTATAATAAATTAAAATAACGCATGGGCACCCTACCGCGACCGGGATCGTATTACGAACGGTGCGTATTGTGATCGCGAGGACAATTCCCGCGTTGTGCATTCAATTACATGCAATTTTCTACCGACGGAAATTGCATTTCGATCGATATAACTTTCCCGTGTGACAGTAATCGGGATTGCATATCGCCTCGCTGTTAGTTGATTTATATAGATATACATACTAGCTATGCCCGCGACTTCGTACGCGTGGAATGGTGATTTTGGACAGAATTTTTCTAGAATACCTTTATTACGGACAAAAAATAAGGGTTGGTGGTAGAGGGGCGAAAATTTAGGGTTGCATGTATTTTTAATGCCAAATCATAAAAAAATTAAAATAAAAAAAATGTCCAAATTAGTAAAAAATAAAATTTTGGGGTGGACAACCCTTATCACTTACGGGTATGAAAAATAGTTTACATCCTATTCTCAGACGTACTGAATATACATACAAAGCTTTATGAGAATCGGTCAAGCGGTTTCGGAGGAGTTTTGTTACAAACACTGTGACACGAGAATTTTATATATTAGATATATATATGTCTAGTTTATATATAAAAATTGAATAGTCATTATTAGAATTGGAGTGTATGTATGTATATATTGTGACCTGCGCCAGAGCCCAACTGGGCGCTAGTGTGGTGCCCGTGATGGGCTCCTGGCTGGGCGGCAGCGGCGCGGCGGGCGGGCGCGGCGCGGAGAGGGCGGGAGGCGCGGTGGGCGGCGCGGAGAGGGCGGGAGGCGCGGTGGGCGGCGCGGGCGCGCGGAACACCGGCAGCGGCAGCAGCGCGGCGCCGGGCCCGTACGCCGCGCCGCCGAACGAAGGGTACGACCTGGGTGTCGGCTGGGGACACAGATGTCATCGTATCATATGTAAACGGTGTACTATCTACATAAAAGCCCTATCGACGATAGTGATATTCAATGGTTTAATTAAATCTTAAATCACCATATTACGTTACCTTAAAATTGCTGTTGGTCCATTCCTTTAACGTTTGGGGATTCGGTTGTTGCGGCGATTGGTCCGACACGTTGTTATTAAAGTTAACTTTCTCCTCTCGCCAGTTCGATTGCTGTGATCTAAAAATAAAACAAGGTTTTGTTCTTCATAACGTCAATACGCTTGGATTTTGATTCGTAATATTAAAGTAGATTGCGGTGATTAAAACTATATTACCATCATCAAGCAAATATGTTGTAATTTCATATTTTATAAAATGCGCGCGTGATGACCAACATTTTTGTCTAGCTCTAATATTATAGTTTCTGTCGATATGTATCGTCTTTTTCAAAATTGGAATTAATACAACTATTTCCCTATCATGTAATTTCATACAATTTCATTGTAAAAGGATAGACACCGTTCACACATCGAGTCTTCACTTAAACGCTTAAGAACAAAAATTAAAAAAAAAAACCCAAGCACTTTGTATAATTGCAACAATCACATCTTACCCGCAAAACGAACTCCAAATACCGAGGCTGCATGTAACGATATAAACGTAACATTCAAGTCGTGATACTTGTTGAACAAAACTGTGATATCGATATACTGTATTGAAATGCATTTTTCAGGAATACATGTCTTTATGGTTCACCCCAATTTTAATGATAGTAGATAACGGCGGGGAGGGGAGGACGAATGCGGGGGGTGGAAACGTCCCCAATCTTGTCGACTAACGCAGCGTACTCACTTTGTGGCGGTGGACACGTGGGGTTTTGAACGCCAGCTCCCTTCCACGACCGGCGCCTGTCAGGACAAAGGATAAAGATTGTGAAGCTTCTAGAAGAAATACAAATATTTAGTTGTCATAATGTAGCATTCCAAATAAGTGGTATAACTATAACATTAAGCGCTAAATATAACTGTTACTAATTATTGTCGGTGGTGGGGGAAGTCGTTAAAACTGTCTCGTCTACTCGTCTATGGTCGATAGTCTATCCCGGTCTATGGAACACCGATACAAAACTTGTGTGTGTGTGTGTGTGTGCGTGTGATGACATAAAAACCATATACGAACGGTTACCCTAATGTTCTTTGTAGAATACGAATATTTAAGAGACAGTCGTATAAGAATTATTATTAATATTATTATAATTATTTATTTCAATGTGACAGATGTTCAATACCTTATTGTTTTTCTTGTTCCTGTCCGTTTCGTCCTCGCTGATCTTCAGTAGGCTTTTCAATAAGTTTGTTGCACTATTCTGTGTACAAAATATATGAATTAATTATACATGCAAGATAGAAGCAACACAAAATGTCAGGTGAGTACAGGTGAGTTGTATCGTGATAGATCTGCAATTTTGATATTTGTATAGAGTACAAACAAAAATAATCGTCGATTACAATTTTAATTATTTACTAACAGTAAATTGTCCTGAAACTGTATCAGATTAAATTGAATAAACCTTTGAAAGAACATTAACAGGTGTTTCTTTTTTTATGCCAATAAACGACCACATGAAAATGTTTTGATTATGAAGAAACTAATAAAAATGCATCTAGAATCCAGTCGATTATCATATTAGTATCGTATAAAACTTCATAATACTCGCAGTCGGCGAGGTACATTATCTTATACCTCTGTTGCAGCTTCAAACTTCGTAGTAGCCTGGCGCAGCTTATCCTCTGGACGGTTCACTTCTCTCGGGGGACTGGGAACAGAACGATCGCTTAGTTTTACGGTTACGGTTACAATTCGCGTTTTATTTTTAAATCAAATCACAATAAATACGTGTTACAATGATAATAACCGTGGACGATACCACACACGGCCGTCCGATTTGAAATTAGGCAATCGAATGCATACATATACATACGACGTAACATCACGCCTGTAATTCCCGAAGGGGTAGGCAGAGAAGTGTAGTAAACCCCCACATTTCACCAGTTACGTTTAAGTCCCACAATGGAATAGGT
>DWUN01001788.1:0-15521 GCA_018249975.1 Passova gellias | reverse complement strand
CTCAGTCCTCAAGAGTAGTGACGCATCTGCGACGGACCTCTGATAGGGCGGATACTAACGAATACTAACTGCACTTAAATTAACAAACACTAACTGGATTAATACTACTAATAGTCCCATTCCTGCAGTTCTGTTACTAACGAATACTGACCAACTAACTCTTATTACCACCTATTAACTGAATTCACATTAACAGTCCCATCCCTAAAGCCCTGTTAGAGGTCCGTCACAGATGTCCATGGGCGGCAGCGGCCACTCGTGTCTACTGCCAGCTCGTTTGCTACTCTCACAGTATAAAAAATAAAAAAAAGTAATTTTACACTGTAAGTTAAATCGCTATTCTCGTGCACCCTGCCTTCAATATAACCGACGCTCATAGGCCGCACTGGATATTGAGGAAATGACACACATGTTTCGAATCACATGTAGGTAAATCTACGAGACACAACTAGATACATTCTTAATTGAAACAACAGTGGTTACTGTAATCTAACGCGTGACAATAACAGATTATCATATTACTACTGTCGTCTTTACTAAAATTATAAAGATTTGATCGTTTGTTTGCATTCAACAGGATCTCAAAGTACTGGACCGATTTGGAAAATTCTTTCAATCGGTTCAGTATGAGATGTTGATGAAGTTGTTTCAACACTTCAATTTTATTATGTGGTATTTGTGTGGAACGTGCAGGTAACAAAAACGGTAGCCTAGTTAGATATATGCGACAGTTGTACGATAAAGATCACGGACAATGACCAGCTAGTGGCAAATTGTCATGAGCGATATTTCAAATGTTTGCTACAGAGGGCATTTTGAGCAATCA
Source organism: Passova gellias (assembly GCA_018249975.1). NCBI lineage: Eukaryota > Metazoa > Arthropoda > Insecta > Lepidoptera > Hesperiidae > Passova > Passova gellias. Next base: position 14,695 of record DWUN01001788.1, on the reverse strand, counting down.
GTCACAGTCGTCGGAGGCCTTATGTTTGGCTAAAAAACAACTGAACACCATTAGCCATTAGCTCGTATCTCTACCGTAGCCTTATGTTTGGCCAAAAAACAACTGAACACCATTAGCCATTAGCTCGTATCTCTACCGTAGCCTTATGTTTGGCTAAAAAACAACTGAACACCATTAGCCATTAGCTCGTATCTCTACCGTATCTAGAGTGGAACAGCATGACGAAGTATGGTTTAGGCTTCCGCAGTCGCAGGAGAGACCCGAGCCTTGCATTGCGACCCTCAAAAAGACAACAAAATCTACTCGCTACATTGTTCTAATAAAATTAATCGCCGTTATTTTTTATTAAAACAACCACTGAGCGCTTCATTTCCATTATGTTATTTTGGAACGGCCAGTGTTTACTTTCCAGTGGGGAATCTGGATTATCGTCATACAAAAGAACCGTCGGACTATGTGAGTGGAATCACGAGACTGTCTACAATTTATGTTTCGTCTCACACCAAATGGGTGCGCGCAAGCGATATTATTACCTGGTTTCACACTAATCTGTTCTTTAGAAAGGATGTTGGATAAGGAAAGGATCCTGTCTGAAGGACGCTTATCCTTTCCTAGATACATTGTATCTAATCATCTGTGCATTAAAATAGCTAGTATATAAATAAAAATCAATCTTTATGTTTATCTTTAATTACTTTTGAAAAAACCTAGAACAGCCAACCTGAGAGGCATATTTTTGCGTTTCCGTAGTGTTTATGGTTTAATTAACAAAAAATAAAAGTATTAATTTGTATTTAAGTTTCAGATTATAACCTCATCTTATTCATCGTTCATGATGCGAAAAGTGCCTTACCCCTCCCGACCCTTGTAGGTGTGGTATTGACACGAGTCCTTCAGATGAAATATTAAATAACGGAAAGGAAACAGCCTCTTTCGGGAAGGTATTACGCTTCTTAGCATATTATTGTGTGTGACAGTCACCTTTTTTTTTCGCTCCATATAATTCCTTTGTTGCCCATCCGATTTTGCGAATTTTTTTAACGTTAAATTTAAGAATATCCTCTTTTTTGTTATACCGCCAAAGTAGGGTAATGCGAAATACTAGGAAAGTATAACGAGTTTAATTCTCTATAGGTAAGTAAAATGTTACTTGTAGGTAAGTTAAAGGTAAATAAGTAAAGGTAAGTAACATGTTTTAACACTTACATCAGTGTTTCAAACCTGTGTAAAAAAACTCGTACTTTATGTGATAGAAATTAGAACGTTTATATAATCACAAGGACATCAAATTTGTTCTGCGTCTTTACATATTCAATAAATCATTATATTATATTTGATCACTTATATATTCATTCTCATAATAAGTTCCTTTTACTAAATATCATAAGCGTGTTTACAACGGGTATACCGCTGAAACCTTAACTAGTAAACATCAAAGTATTATCGGCTATAATATAACCGGAACATATTATCTTCTAGTTATGATATGGTATTATACCATATAGCAGTGTGTAAGTACACAAACATACATACATATGTATGTATGGATGTACAAATAAACAGTCTGTTTAGCGATGCTTAACAATTATAGTAACGAAATGAAAAATACACCATTTTCACATAGTCGACCCGTGTGTTCAAAGAGGCAAGAAATATGTTTATTCCATACGGGCACAGCTTTAAAGGGTTCAATCAACTGTATATTCTCATATTTCGTGTGTAAAATGTTTGCAAAGATACGTTGGTGCGTGGTTATTCGCAAACCCGGACATTTGAGGAACGTACACATCATATTTCCAAAAATTTACATATGTATGAACAACATTTGTTAGTACATTAATAATATTACCAGGCCGTTGTGTAAAACTCGCGGTAGGCTCTTATGCAGACTTGTAAGCAAACACAACTGTGTTCCTCACAATTAAATTTTATTACCTGTACAAATTCTGCGTTCACTCTAGGTAAAGCTGTAGAGGAAAGTAAGTTCAACTGTACACGAGTCTTCAACTAATAAGACAGCGGAGCACGAATGCTCCCACGGTCACGGTCCCCATTACGGATGCCTTTCCATCGTGGTTTACGCCGGGATTGCCGGACAGTCTTATGTCAGAGTATGTAAGAACCCCACGGTGGTCATCCCCACCTTACGGTCGGGCAATCGACCACTCTAATTCCGCACTAAGACTTCAACTCGTTGCTAGGATGAAACTGAAATTATCCGATCCTGTCGAATTAGAGGAGTGTACAGGAACACCAAGCGCTACCACGAGGCGTTTAACGATAAGAATAGTCTCCCGGCGTCCACCGCTTAGGCCTCAATTATGGAGGTTGGCTACAATGCCAATTACGCTGCCCAACAGCTAAGACAAGCCGGTTCTTTCGCTAAAATTCCACGTTAAAAATAAAGCGATCGTCACTGACAGTGATTAATTAACGACGATTAATTAAGCCATCGAATTCGATGCGTCAGATTAATATGGAACAATCATCGGTCGTTTGCTCGATTGCTATTAAGTCTGTTTCGATCAGGCCGTCCATCTTTCTTTTCACTTCTATTTCCGTACGATTGTACGAGAACGCGACACGATTTTGGGTGTGGTGCAAGGTAGTTTACTAAAGACTAGTCGGCCACGCCGACTTCGCACGATAGTAAATCACTTTGCTCTATTTTCATTAATTTCCGCAGCACTCGCGATGTAAACGATTTGTTTGGTAATTTTTTCGCACGTTGGGTTACATTATCGAAGTTATCATACGGATTCGCCAAATTATTGAAATGACATTGTTAAAACAAATATAAATGACATATTATGATACAAATATGGTATAGGTTTCGTTAGTTATTACGTTGGTTGTAAAAACGCTTCGCGTTCATGGCTTGTCCTACGCGATGTTGTGATCAAGAAGTTTAAAATCCTTTTGTGGGAACATCAATCTTGCTTTACATTCCGTTAGGGTACACTTTCCGTCCCACGTACTATCCATTCAGACAATGATAAGTGATTTGTTGTACCAGAATAATTTGGTAAAGGGTATCATCAATTTTGTACCGCGATAGTGAAATTAAGTTTATTGCGGTTCCTCGATAAAGCAGTGAAATGATTAATGCGTCTGTTCCCACACCTGTTCTAACCGTTACGAGAAGGTGTTATTATTAAAAGCGTTTCATTAATGTACCACTTTCAAATCGTAATTGGACGGCTTGACAGGAATCGTCTTTTGTTTCTCGAAATATCTGTTTTCGGAAGACCTGCGATGTAATGATCGTCATGGGATTAATTGCCTCTGATACAAACCGAGCCGTTTGTAAAATATAAATATCCATACTATAATATTATAAATGCGAAAGTAGCTCTATCTGTCTGTGACGTTATCACGGCTAAGCCGCTGAACCGTTTGTGATAAAATTTCACAAAGAGATACTTCAGGGTCTTGGGGTGAACATAGGCTACTTTTTCTCCCATTTCTTTTCTAGTTTTTCCAGGAATATCATTGTTTTACAAAAATGTCGCAACTTTGACAAAGAAAACTTTGTAATACACTGATTTTCAGGCGGGTGAAGCCGCGGGTAAAGCTAATATAAATATATTCTTAGCTCTTTGGAAACGTCACCGTCATATTTAAAGCATAGATCTTTGAAGGTTTCAATATCGGAGCCATGCATTTTTCTGAATCTTATCTAATGTAAAGCTGTCTCAATTTTTAGAAGTGTCGTTAGAAAATATAAAACACTAGCTGTTATCCAGGGCTTCGTTTGCCTGGTCACATGAAGTTATTTTGTTCACACAGCATACCGTTATTGCGACCGTAACGCCATCTATAGTGTTTATTTTATTAAAACGTGGTTACCCGTGGAAATGACATATTTTACCGCGAAAAATGTAGCCTATCTCACTCTCCAGTCATTCAGCTATCTCTGTTCTGAAAATCACATCGAACCGTTGCTCCGTTTCGACGTGACAGCCGGAAAAACAAACAGACAAGCAAAGTCTCTTTCGGATTCACTTCAACTGTTGTTTTAAGTGCATGGTATTCGATAATTATATGCAGAAACGCTTGTAAAATATATACTTTCCACAATCGATACATCAATAATATACGCGTAGTATTACAGAAGTGTTTGATGTATAATTTTCATATAGCGTGCCAATATGAAGCTTCATTATCGCGGCAATTACGGAGGCGCGATCGCGCTCGTACTTGACCGGCTTCGAAATAACGTTGTTGGGACGTAGCTTACGTCGTTATGGTTATTGATCTGATTTTAACACTCGCCGACTGTATGTTTTGCAAATAGAATTTTATGGTTGTTAGACATTTATTATTAGTGGTTGCTGATAGGAGAATCAGCATTTTACTTCAGAAGGGGTGGAGCATACTTCAGGACATTGCTCCGATTTGTTTCGAAGGAGATATTGATGTTTGAGCCAGGCGCTGTTTGTGAATAAGTTCAGTTATAAATAGGTGTCAATAATAATGTTAGTTGTTTAGAATTCTTTACAAAAGAGGGCAAAAGAGAGAAACTGGTTTTCTATGTCTCTTTCAATTTAGAATTTAATCAACCAATGAATATGAGATGTTAAAATGGTATATATTCATTCGTATTACTCTGGCTGGCCTCTTGGTCTAGTGGTTTTCCAACTTCTGCGACTCTGGTCGAAACCGGAGATCGCAGGTTCGATTCCCACCCAGTATAAACATTCCTGTGATCTGCACATTGGTTTGTTCTGTATCTGAGTGTAATAACAATAATCTTTGTTAATATTATGCATGAAGAGAGTGATGAATGTAGACAAAGCACGTCCGGTTTGCAAGGACAGAGATGTTTGGCACTCAGTACTTTCTGTCCATCCCGTTAGTGACCTGGCGTGATGGTATTATTATTTATTATAACTATACAATAGGTCTTTATGTACAATAATTATCAATTATCTGGTCACCACAATAAACTCTGTGTAGTTTGGGATCAGATGGCCCTGTATTGCTCCAAGATATTACTTATTATGTCTACGGCAGTTAGAGTTAATAGACTCACGTTAAACGTAATTTAACTGACAACTATCAAAGGTATACTAATTTACGTAGTAACTGCTACGCGATGTTAGTGTTTTGCGAGTGTTCCTCTGTTATGTACGTTATGAAGTTTCATTGTCGAAGTAATTACTGCGTGGCATTTGCGCAAACGCTCCATATTATTTTGAATACTTTTAAATTTATCTATATCTTTAAGAAATTTAAATTTTTGCGTTATTTCCATACTGTATGGAATCTATTACAAACAGTGCCAACATTGTTTTCTGTTATTCCCCGGTTTGAGCTATGCAGACACTAAGGAGCCACTATTCGAACTAAATTCCCAATTGTAATAATTATCTGCATTTTGCACAGCTAACTTAAGTTGAGGTGGCAGTTTAATATCAAAGGAGCCACGTGGTCGTCAACTCATAGCGATATTCATCGTTAACTTCGAAAGTTTCGATTCGAGGATTTTATTCCCTACTAGCTTTTGTCTGAGACTTCGTCCGCGTGGCATAGTAACTGGGCAGCATTTGGAGTATTTCAAAATAAATTATAGCCTATATGTTACCGAGGTCTAATTGCTATATAACAAAAAAGTTTCATCAAAAGCCGTCCAGTAGTTTTTGCGTTAATGCCAGACAACACACAGACAGACAGACAAAAATTTCAAAATGATTTTTTTTGGCTTTTGTTACTCGTATGAAGACCCCTAGGGGTATATTTTTTAGTTTTTATTCAATGTACAGAATTGGACTCTTCTACAGTTTTATTATATGTATAGATATTGATTTTATGAACTAGGAGGCATCATAGAAAATCTCATTCTCTCGTAATAAGTTGAAATGCTTTCTTAAATATTCATAACCTGTTTACAAATCGTATTGTTATAAAGCGTTATTTCAGGATATAAATTGTTTCATTGGAAACATTGTAATTTTTGCCACGTTGACAAGTAAAACCTGTATACAACAAACATAAAACAGAGAAAAGTATTCCATTTGCCATTTCTTGTAACCCTGTTTCAATAAAGCATTAGCATTAAACGCGCAACGCGAAAGCAATGTTTTAATTCTCGTTTATTCAGTTAGGCTCGAACTGAACGTGTTTATTTATATACAAAACAAAACGAGACGCCTCCACCCGCTGAACAAAGTACCGCGTAATAATTCAATAGTATCAAAAATTTACCGCACAAACGAATACAAGTTTAAGACGCGCGCTAAAAGGACTCACTTTCGTCTGACGGCGTTCCGTTTCATCACTTTCTAGAAAAGGCTTTGTATGCGGCTCTTTCGCTAAGTACATTATGCAAATGTAATATTGTAGGCAGGACAGACGTACCTAGTACGTTGTAGATAACCATACCCATATAATCACGACAGTGAGTAGCCTTAGACATTTTACTGTTCAACGAACATTTTACTAGTAATAAATTACTTCTGTTTATGAATCAAATACATTATTGTATATAAAATACGCAAGAATCTAATACACAAATAATATTTGGTGCATGTGGTGTATATTGATATATGTAAATTTGCACTGAAAAATTCCTACTTCGAAAATCGCACAGACTAACGTTTTGGCAGCCTATTATTGGTTGTCTCCTGATTAATAGATCTGCGATGTGGAAGTCTGTACGGACGATTTGAAATACTCGATAAAATTTCGAATCTACCGAACTGTATCTAGCAGAGTATCTAAAAAAACAAACCACAAGACTCCTTAATTTGTAGCGCGAAACTTGCGCTTTAAGCTTGATCGTAAATTTTATCCGCTTTCATCTGAACCATGTTTATCGTGAAAAAAATATTTTCTACTAAAATGTTATAAGCTCACACTAGACGAACTAACTTTCTATACTATTTCTATACTTCAAACAGTCTTTTTAATATAGCGAAAGTTTACAAGAGTTCGAAGCGGCGAAGGAGGTTTAATCTCAGTGACGGAACGCCCAAAGTCCTTTTAAATTGAAAACACCATGCATATAAAATCCGTTGCAATCTTCGTGAAGGTATTAATATTGATAAGAAAACCCCTAAGCGGGATTCGTGTCGTACCGTCTTTGAAAATACTGAAAATAGAACGATTCTGCCATTATTGCATATTAATGGACAGAAAGGTGTTTTCCTCATTCTGTTCTTCAGCTTGTACAACTACTGTCCGGTTTTGAATCAGATGACGGTGTGGGGTATCCCAACATATTATTATTATTAAATTAGATGTCATTTCAAAGTAAAGTAAAGTATTCGTATATTGAAATATTGTTTCGGTTGTTTCTGAAATACCGCCCGAGCTATTGTGTTCTCAAGTTAAAATTAGCTAGCCGGTTATAATTAAAAATTAGTAGTAACTTAATCTGTACTTTTAAAATCTTAAAGTAAGAACTTAATCTGGATTACCGGCCTGAAGTACTAAGAAAAGAAAGTAACAAATATAATTTCCTCCTTCACATTTCCTCTAACGTTTTCAAAGAGGACACACATAAAGGAAAATTAGCGAATGACGTCAGTTGAATGAAAATGCGATGTGAAAATTCATGGGATTGGTTTGTCATTGAGATTTATCGTAACATGTTATTACAGCAAAACGATGTTCTTCTTACGCCTTTTACGTTATATGCGAATGAAAGGAATTGTAAAAAGATTTATTGGGCGCCTCAAAGTTTAGTGTTAACTTCCACTTAGGCTTGGAGAAGTAAACGTTAAGTTACAGAAAGTTGTAAGTAAGAAGGCGTAAAACTGTAAAACTGTCGTCATGACACAACAGTTACCTACTATTAACACGATCAAAAAAAAAAACGTAACATCACGCCTGTAATTAAAATACGATTATTATTGTTATTATTCTTTAAGATCAAATTAAAACCGTAGCAAAATGTAATAAGCTGCTAGAAGTATAACTTACGTTATTGCCAGTACTATGCCATTGTAGGAATATATGCAACGATAGACTCTACATTAGTACCATAGACTATTGTAGAATAGTCTAGAGGTAACCAAGAGGTTGCGTGTTGTAATTGACTTTACAGAAATTCTGTTCATTAAGTTACAAACTGTTGTTGTTCGTAAGCTAATAAAATAAAAATTCACAATGCTATCTACAACAATTCGAAGTGATTACAAATTCCTTTATTTAATTAACTCTTATTTGAAGCAACAGTTAATACAATAATGGAAACAAACAGCTGAGAGAATTCAAAAGGAGCAGAAAGTTAGATGTATCTGTCCTGTTTATTTTCTTTTGATCTACCGTCTGCATCCTACAGTAGGGTTGTCAGCGATAAAAAAGACGATCTTAATAGTAATTTTATTATTTACAGTTCTCTTAAATACTTTCATTAATAGTCAATCACATGCAGTTAATTAATCAATTAATCAATAATGATAATTTAGTAAGTAATATTACTTTATATTGTACTAGCTTTTGTCTGCGACTTCGTCCTCATGGAATAGTGACGTTGGGTAGTATATTAATTCCCTAGAATACTTCTATTGAAAATAATAAAGATACAAACTGCTAAACGCGGACGAAGTCGCGGGCAAAAGCTAGTAACTAATATAGCCTGTATTGATCGGTGATCATGTAGCATTTAAATAGTAAAAGAATTGTTTTCAATCGGCCCAGTAGTTTTTGAGCCTATTCGTTACATACATACACACACGCACGCACAAATCTTTCCTCTTTATAATATTATAGCATAGATGAATTTAAACTTAGCCATTAGTTTTCCGAATAGCGTAAAGTTAAATAAAAGCATTAGCGGTCTGCTGTTATCGTTAGACAACAAAGGCCTATTCTACCATAAGCGCTCATAACTTTCAATAGAGAAACCGCTTGACTACTATTCCATTTATCCACCTATCCGAACGTATACAGAGTGTGTAGCATGTACTTTAGGGTTGCCTTTATTCTATAGAATGGCTATTGATCAAAAGCGAGACATAATACATTGACATAAAGTTACCGTTAAAGGTGACCGAATATCTGACAACCCTACAGAATACTGGTTCCATCTGGATAAGTTTTAATGCTTTACCCACGACAATCGTTCTGTGAGTCTTTTTAAATTAAGAATTGTAATACAATAATCAGATTGTGTTGCGGCGTATGATACCAGAACTGTAATTGTTATAGGGACTTATATTATACTTACAGATGATAATATGTTAGTAATAGACCGTATGCATGAAATGCACAACAATTACCTACAAGTGATGTGCTTTGGTACATTAGATTTTTGAATATTATTTGTGTCAGTCCGGTTAATTAATTTCTCGCAAATAAAATCCGAGAAAGATTTCCGTGTACAAACTATATAATATGCGATACAAACACTCAATCGGGATTCTAAATCAAATCTTCGCTTAAAATAATCTTAACTTGCTATAGACGAAGATAATTAATACCACTGAAAAGCTGAAACATACGTACATAGACACATATAGTTTCTTATTTGGTGATTGAACATTAGAATACTTCTAGAGCAATATTAACTTAACGTTGATTTAAAATTTCTAAGTCTTATTATCTTATTGCAAAATTAACAAAAGATAAAATTAAAAAAAAAACTATTTCTCCAGACATCGAATTCACCCCCGGTTCTGCAGTCAAAATCACTAATATTTCTATCAACGCGCCAGACGTTTATGTTAAACGAAATTTGTCAAAGTCGAATAAATATTCACGATATAAATGCTTGTTTGAGACTAAGACAAATGTTGATGTTGTCAAACGGCAGTGATATGTGGTTCTGTTATAGAACATTTTGCTACCATGAGGTTCGTGAATGGTTGTTTATATTCGAGCTATTGTTAGCACGCTACATCATCAGCGAAAACAGTAAAAAACAGTCAAACAACTATGATATGCCGACAGTGAACTTTAAACTTTTACAGAGAGATACCAGTTACTATAATTGAGTTGAAACTGTCTCGTTTCAAACTTTACGGGTCGCAATAGCAAACGGTAACAAGCGACAATCTGCCCTTTTTCATACATTTTATTGGGTCGTAACCAAAAATAGCTGGCGGTACTTCCCCCTTATATTCTTAGGTACTTATGGCATACGAACGTTCGCAGTAAAGTAAAGTAAGAACCTTATTTTACTGTCGACATTTTAATTCACAGCTGCCGTAAGTTTAGTGTTAAGTTTAAGTGAACTACTGAAAGGGGTAAAATGGGGGGGATACAGATTGTCAGAAAATTCGTCTTTGAAAAATTCGATACCTGAGATTTTAAATTTACGTTCTTGGTTAATGAAATAAAAAATACGTTAATTAATTTACATTAGTTAATTAAATTAATACATTAATAATAAAACCTGTGTATAAATAGATCTTGTTCAAAGTAATGTTACAGAAATATTACATTAACGTTTTTGAGTCAAATAAATCATGATGATAATATCTAGCATTAATTTGAACGAATCGACACTATTTATTGAAATAAATACCGCGAAAGTCGTCGCATTATGAACGTTGACGTCATCACACTATAGCTGCAACTGACTGCGGAAATGAATCCATTCCGTGCTTTACTACGCTGAGAGCTATTTCTCAAGCTCGAACTATTCATGGATAAGTTATAGACTTTCCTTCGACTTGGTAGCTGCGATAAAAATTATTTCGTGTAGCTGCTACGTTTCTGTTAATTAGAAATTTTTAAAATGCCTCCTATATAATAACCGTAGAACTCTTATATATTTCTTAGCAGAATAAATAATTGTTTTTATTAAAAGGATAAATAAAATAACTGATGTATTTTCCAAAAGTAATACCTTGTAAGATTATTCTATTGTCGGTACTTCATTTCTATACAAATGGTAATGTGTGCGCCGTTTTACGGAACTCCTTAAGATCAATGCCGTAACATTCAAAATTCAACGAATCTATACATCAATATAACACGCCTACGACTGAATGTCTACGAGAAGGCATTGCAGGGAATTGCAGGCAGCCGCCGGAAATGAAACCATTCCGCGTTTCGCTATTAGTAGTGCTTAGAAATTTCTTGCGCTAAGTATACATATATCTTGGGTCATTATACATCGTACATTAAGAGTTATTATGAGATTTCTAACTGTCAATTAAAAGTAGATTTATCAACACTTTTCAATTAAAACCGTGAAAAGGTAAGTCCTAGATGGCGCCAAACTACATATGTTAACAATAAATAGCTTTGAATGAATCTGCTCAAATAATTTTAATCGATCTTTACTTAAAAGATTGGCTGGTTTTAGAATATCTGATGATATATTATATAAGTAATAACTTTGTTAGACGCATGTGAATTATCGTATCTTACATGAATTAACAGATATTAATTGTGTAATCATGACAAAACAGACCAGGAATATAAAGTGAGCAATATTTCAATAGTATCCTTTAAAGTCATAAATTAATTGAATCATCGATTCTACAATCGATTAAATTTATTTCGAATTCTTTTGTGTGTTAACATTTATTTGTTACAAGTTACTGGCGACGAAAATCATCACAGCATGCATAAAATAAAAAGTTGGGGAGGTATTTCAGTATTTAAGTACGAATTGAAAAGTGAAATATATCAGTAAGAAACGCGAAATGTTTTAAACAAATCTACTTCGAGTTTTTAAAGAAAAACAAAGTGTGTCGGTTAGCGGGTCTTATTGCCTCAGTTCGAATTTAATTTTTTCACTCATATTTTATTCGCTGGTTAAGTGAATGTTAACCAGAAAAAGAATCGTTTCAAATAAAAGTATAACACACTTTTAATACCACAGTATTTTTCTATAAAACACGTTATCAACTATTATGTTACAATTATTCGCAAAGTTATGTAGGTTAGTTATGTTAATATATTATTATTATAAACAATTTTTCGTATAAATGTAGTGTTAAAATATTAGATACTATTACACTCTGAACAATTCAATTCGACATACAACTATCCGACTAAATCTGATTCCTGTACAGTCCCAATTATTTTTACTTAAAAATAGTTTCACTTAAAATAACAGAATATTATTTGTATAATTTAGGACATCACACACTAAAGATACTAATTTTATTTAGCGAAATGGTACGAATTCGGCTAAACTCATTCAATTTAAATGCATAACAATTCGTATCAAAGCGAGCGCCTAAATAAATTTTATTAGCCAAACTACGCTCCTAACGGCTTAACTGCGTCCGATAAAATGTACAACTTTCCTTTTTTTTGTAATTAAGACGTTCTAAAGGATTTTTTATTTCCAAATGGTCTATAGGCAATTCCATTAGTTTTTTGATAGAGTTCCAGTTTTATGGAAGAAAACGTGGAAAAAAATATCTTAGAACCTTTGCAGCTGAGCAATAGACCTAACAAATTTCATAATATCCGGCAATTCATTTCTACGGTATGCACGTACATACCAACAAACGTTTACAAAGTCAGAAATAAATCCAAAAAAAATTTTTCTTAGGATCTGTATCAAGCAGGTAACATGTTGCAATTAATCTTTGCAAAAATCATTCATAATCAAATTATTCCTTCTAACTACTTTACTATGTTAAATTCTACTATATTATAGCTTAATTTCTATAATATCACATGTCGCACGTATGTATGTTATGTCAGTCAGCGTCGTAGGGAACATTTATGAAAATTGTCTCCACGTGAATAATGATAACGACAATAATAATTTTAGTTACAATTGAGCTCATGAATAGCAAGATACTGAACAATATCAGGTAACTAGAATATCGGTGTGTCCTTGTTTGGAATGTATGAGACAGGTAATAGATAAGTTGGGGGAGAGAACAGCGTCTCGGCGGAGGTCACGTGAAAACTGTTTGCATTGAGACCGGCGTCTTCTAATTAGTTCGCTGTTTACATAGAGCCTTTAAAGATACGCCATAAAAGCGTGTACATAGCAAATCTCGGGCTGGAAGTAAATTATCTAACCGAATATATATAGCGACCCGTGAAATGTCTGTTTGTTGATATATTGGCCTTTTTTTTTCTTATTTCGGGTAAAATTGATGTAATAAAAAAAGCCTGTGATAATAAGAATTTGAAAAAGATATTGTAAAATCCGTAATATAGTTAGTTCCTGTCACCTTCGGTGGAGGATTGTGAACTTATGACAGTCCCCAAAGCTCTTGTCCTAAGAGTCCTAGAGATCCGTAGTCCCCACGCGCTATACCAGTCTTAGGATAAGCCTCAGTTGTTTGTTACTTTTATTCCCTATCGACTTTGATTTAAATCATCATCCTTAGCCCGTTTAGTTTATTGCAAGATATAAATCTACCTTAAGGGAGCGATGGTCCCTTACCCAGACTGTCCTTATAAATAGTCTGCAAACATTTTGAATTCCATTGAATTTGAATTCAAAACGCGTCATTCCCTCATATCAACGGTATATACATAATATTGATTGTTCTCCTTTATTGGAACTGAAGTGCAACAATCAATCTGGTTTTGATTGATCGATGCATACAAATTCAAAATTGTTTTATTCACTTACTGAACGTCGTGTATTTTTATAGCTATCGTTCGTCGGCTATGGGCTCCCTCAGAAAGAAAACCGCCGGGGGAAAAATACTCAGCACTCATTTAAGATAACGAAATGAAATTTGTCGCGTTGCAGTTGTTCACAACGGAAACAGCTCATCACCAATGCGACTTACGGAAAAGCTAGGTCGACTACAGATGTATTGTCACTTGAAGAGTGATATTAGATATTTAAATTTACAAAACGCACTTTATGTTTATATTCGTTTTTGTTTTACAGGAACTTTAGATGTAGGTGCCGAGGGAGACCTAGAATGCCCAATCTTGACCAAGCAGGTCAGACACTGGCTGACGGGGGAGTCAGAAGTCTCCGAAACTGGCGCGTATGCATGAAGAGAGTGTTGAATGTAGACTAAGTACGTCAGGTTTGCAAGGACAGAAATATTGGTACTCGGTGCTTTCTACCTACCCCCTTGAGGACCTGGCGTGATGGTATAATAATAATTTATTCATAACAATTACTTCTTGTTTTCATAGTTTCATTTCTGGGTTCTTGAAAGTGGTATAATAACAGTATTTCGTTCTTGCGCACCAAAGAGACGGTTCGAGTCTGTTCAAGCATGGCCGGGGTCGTAATGATGTGTAGCAAAATTACAGGTCCAATGTTTAAGTGGGTTGTTTGTTTGAGTTAATTTCAATAATAAATTCAACGTGTTATAGCCGGAGCGTTCAGTCTACACAATAATATTCGCCGTGTGAGTTTGTACAACGATGTCTTTGTGGTTTCGTGGCTGTATTGACACGGCACCATCTATAAACACTTACTTTTTACCGTTTTGTAATTTGTCTCTCACTCTGTCTGCTTTATAACAACTCTATTTAAGGTTTTCGAATAATTTTCCGAAATATATGGACTCGTGTTTAATAAAAAACAAAAAGCAAATGTATATGTTCAGTATATATATTTTATTACTATGTATAATATATATCTATTGTTATTACTATTACTATTCCCGTGAACTAAGAATTTTGAAATTTGGTACGAAGCAACGTTTTAATGTACGGATAAAAGAAAAATTGCGTAAACTGAAATTTTTAGATACATCATATAATAAAAATATTTTTAATAATTTTGACTGCCTCGTTGGTCGTGCGGTTGCTAGCGCGACTGCCGATCGGGAGGTCCTGGGTTCAAATCCCG
>DWUN01001787.1:0-15522 GCA_018249975.1 Passova gellias | reverse complement strand
TGTCTTTTATGTACATAACTAGTAATTAGAATTAAATGTAATACAAATATTTCAAATTAAGATTAAAATTAGAACCTGGGGGGATGTCTTACAAATTCACAATAATAAGATCCATTAAATCACAATCAGAATATTAAATATTAGTTTATAGTTATATCAGATTTATAAGTTAATTAGTCATTGATAATATTTACTGCATAATAAATTATGTTATAATTTCAGAGACAAGCGTTTGAGATGTCCATTGTTACAAAAAATTATGAATTCATTTATACTGTAGCTAAGAAACATCCAGATGGAGGCATAAGTACATAGAGACAATCAAAATTGCTTCAGCCGTTTAGGAGAGGAACAGTTATGAACACACGTATACAACTATTTTACTCGTATATATTAATATCAAGCCATTATATAGAGTTTTTTTATATGTGACTATAGTAACTAACGAATGTCCGCTACAGTCTGCCTTTGGATATTTATAAGCAAACCTCTAATAGAACTCTACTAGTATTAAATAATACTATTTTCAAAAAATACTAAAGCCTCAAATCGTACTCAATATCCAAAACAGTTATCCACTAAAAGCTCGCATGTTCTACGCGATACAAAGATAATATTTTATTATCTATACATTGACACATAGCGTCGATATTGTTCCTAGTATGTGTTATATTATAAAACTTGTTTGCGTACCTGCAGCCTACATATGTACTACACGCCGTATACGAACATTCTCGTTTGGGCCGCATCTCGTTATTTCTGCTTTATTGTATGAATACGTAATGTAATGGCCGCGATGGCACGTTGCGACACAGCCAATTGCCGAACTTAACGCTTAGTACGGTATATTGGCAAAGAGTAACCGTTAATAATCGCTGCAATAGAAATCCTTTGTTACCCACGCACGTTGTGCATCATCAGCGAAGGCTCGATATGCCGCTCGTAGCCGACAGCCATTCCTTTAGATTATTAGCTTAGATATTACGATTCATGGCACAACTAAAATTACGTTTATTTTCCTGAAAATCGCAACCGCTTACAAAACTACTCAAGCCTGTTTGTAGCTGCGAGATCTTGGCCGAAATTCAGTCGCCGATGTGCGAACTTGCAAAATTTTTCTTGATGATAATGTGTTGTGGTGGTTTTCATTAGATCTACGCAATCGTACGTGTCGCGTCTGCGAGTCGTCCAATCTATATCGCCATTAGAATAGAATTTGATAAGTAGGTTTGTGGCATATGCTTGTTTATTAGGATCCCATATCTTTATTATTCAAATTTTCCCGCCCGAACCGGTCCACGTTGAAGATAATTGCGTTGGTGTACTTCGCTCTATGCGGCGGTTTTTTTCTCCGTCTCCCTCACTCTCTTCGTGAATGTTACTTGTGTGTTTAATTCTCACATTAATTAGTCGTTAACGGCCGCGGTATACTGAAGCGGCAGATAGGTCGGCGGGCAGGTAAGTACCCGGTCGTTCGCGACTAATCAACACGAATTTGAGACTTGATTCGACTAACGATTCGAACTTTAGTGCGCACATCGTTCCCGTTACGACAATCTTCAGATAAGCCTCCTTTTTGTCGGTTCCTGTTGGATATTGCCTATCGAAAGTCCTATAGAAATAGGCGTGAAATAGGCGTGGGGGGGGGATTTTCATTGGACACGCGCAAAGGAAGGACACCTTGATTTCAATTTTAGCCCTCAAAATGTCATCTATTCAAGTAGTAATAACGTTATCGCGAGCAATTTCAAAGGCGAATCAAGCCGCATCGATTACGTTGTACGATAATTGTTGAATGCATGTTACTTTTAAGTGGTTATGTATGAAAGGCTTGAATGAGATTCCCTTTAAAGTCGGCATGCGAAGCGACTCCGGCAAAGTCCGCCACAGACTCCGGCGAAGACGACTCCAGTGACCAACTGTGGTTATGACCTCTGATTATCATATCGTCCATTTCCCTGTTCGCAAGGTTAAATAAACAATAAAAACATAATTACTATTGATTTTTTGTTGGTGTATGTTTATTAACATACTTCTTTGTTTTTAATCCGCGCATCTAACTGTGACTGTTTAGTCGTGCAGGCTGTAGCGAATACTGTTTCCTCTATTAAACATTAGTGCGTTTATTTTGATCGATCGTGCAATAGAAACATGACAGAATGTTGTAAAGGAAACACGATCTGTATTTTGATGAATACATTTAATTCAATTTCGTCTTCAATTAATGTATTCTAATATAAGCGTTTATAATTGTTCTGCGCCAAAAAAGCTCTGATAATGTCTATGCGGGAAGTTTGTTGTAATAAAGCTTTTTTGGTCAGTATTCAAAAGGGTATTATTAATAACTTCCTCCATAAACATTTGTTATCATTACAATATAATAATAACTACCGATATCACACTTACACACGGCTATCTGTCGTAAACTAGTCAGGATCTGTACCTATGGTTTTCAGATCGTTGGTAAATATACCTGTAATACTTCGAAGCACATAATTTTAAATCATTATACAGAAGAAATACAGACGCGCAATAGTTTCTCCCACAAATATTTGTTATGGGTGGGAATCGAACCCAGAACCCGTCATTCACCTGTTATTCAGCAGTAACATTCGCTAACAACTAAATCGACAAACCAGTGTATGGGAGTGTCATTAACCAAAAAACAAATTGATCAGACTTGTCAATAATTTTTCAATCAATTCGCACTGGCACACCCTGGTGTACTATGTATCAGGCCTTCAGCAATTGCAAGAGAGACCAGTGTTCAGCGATGAGATATAAAAAGCTTACAGTCAATGTCAATCGGTCGATTGGACAGCGGAGTATGTAACGTCTTTGCTGCAAAGCTGACGTATATATAGTTGTATTATTCTATTATGCATTCGAATGTTGAAACATATTAAGCCTCTGTTATTATCACGTTTCTTTGCGACCTCGATGATGTTATAAGGTACGAGTATAAATTCGAAAATGACACAATAATTTCGAAAAATCCTTATCGATCCGTCATTAGAGCGTCATTTTGACACAGATTTAATTACGTACAATGGTCATAAATGTCTGTAGAAAGGGCCCGAACTGTCCGACCTATTAATTATTCATCGATCGACCATTTCCTTAATACGTGAGAGAATGTAATACTAATGATTGGATACAACTTGAAAATTTTAGGATTTGTAGCTGTCGGCTAGTGTGTGTTGCGTGTTCGATTCCAACTTATGACAAATATCGTGTACACACATCAAATAGCAAATATTTTTAGTTTTACCGACGGAAACGCATTCGCATGTAATAATAATTATTTAATAAGGTTAATATATTATTTTGAAAGTATATATGAAATGTCAATGTAATTCGTTGAAATTCTAAGCGGGTCTGCGTGCACCGTAAAGCCTTCGTCGATTGGGACGCAGCCTTAGAAGGAAGCCCACGTAACGTGACCGACGACGCCGCGAAACCTAAAACCGACTCAATTGTGCCATAAAACACTAACAAACGCACAACATATCGTGTGTACACCGAATATTCTTCAGTAGATTTCCATAAACAAGGCGGATATTACACGCCGAGCGTGGGCCCAGCGTTATTGGCCGAATGCTAATGTCGCGCGCTGAATGTGGAAACGATGCTACATTTGTCATATTTATATCGTAAATGATCTAGTTTTGTGTCTTTGTCAATAGCGTTCGCTTAATTTTAAGTTATTGCCTGCCGGAGCGCGCGCTTTGTTATTATCTATGCAGACTAGTATATTTCGTCATACCTACGAGTGTGTTTATTTTTAATGAAATATTAGCCGATGCTCGCGGCTAAGTCTAAGCTAAGTAAAAACGTCAATTTCGCAAGCCCTTTACATTCATCTTATCACTGTCGTCCGTGAGCAAGACTTACCCGCTTCTGCGTGAACTATAAGTAGTGTATATATGGCACATAATAGCGTTACCAGCAGGGCAAGTTAGTCTGTATAAAATTCATCCTTAGGTAACAACTGAATTCTAGAAAACAGTAATAATAGTTTGAAAGCAATACCATCAAGACTCGCGTCTGTACGCGACGGTTTACTTGAAACACAAATATCGAAGCATCTTCTCTTGAGGCTGCTTTGAGCCGCGTCACAGGCATCATTAAATGATATAATGATAAGAACGGGAAATCATTAACGTGTTTCGAATCATCGACATCTTATGGAAGCGCAATAATTTGGACGAATTGTTAGAGCCGATTGCCACTTTATAACGGAAATTGGTTAGATTTTTTTATAACACTAATTTAACAACATAAAACCCAACACTAACAAACATACTCTACTAAGCGTTCCTCCTACTCGGTTTCCGAAATGTAAAGGTTCGTTCCTAACCTGGAGGTTAAATAGGACCTTCGAAAATACCAGTAGTCATATCCGACGCCCCGAGTCAGACTGTCTTTGAGGAAAAGAGTGAGCTAGACGGAGTTCAAATAAATGGAAGACGATGTAGAGAAAGATGTCGATCTAATACAGTACTCGTATATGCCTACGTCGTCTAAGTGATGTACGATAAATTAAAATTTATTGCAAATCGAGCTTTCAACCAAACCATTCCAATTTGCGTTTCCGTTGATTGCGTTTACAATTTCGATATTTCGACGAGTTTTTCATAAACTCGTTAGCTAACGTACACCGTACATTGCATCATATCGTACGGACCCGTAATGCGCGGGTCATCTCATATTAATTGTGCCTCTTATCAAACAAGTTCTCGGTTCAACGAATGGGCACAGGTTTACCGTAATAAGTTCCACCTGCTCTTATTCCTATGTACCTAAGAAGATGCATGGATTTTGTTCAATTTTGAATTTTATCTAAGTTTATTTATGTTATCATCTAAACACTTTATGTTATTTGAGTTTAATACCTACTGGCTTTATTGTCTTTGAGCCAACAAGGCTTAATAAAACAAGCGAATTCTGCTATTTAATTGACGTCTCCTGTTGAGCCAGATCGGCACGTTTCAGCAACGTTTCAGAAATTGGACAGAATTGCAACTTATTTACAGCTTCGGCTGGGATATATGAGTTAAATGGTTGAAAAACAAGCAACAGAACCAATAATATACCGTTGGCGGACTCGTTTGACCACAAGACACTACTAACCTCTTCCAAGACCTTAATACGTAACTCGCAATAACAATTAATCTCAAGGAACGTACGTGCCCATCTTTCGTAACTTCATGATAGATTCAATTAACATTTGCCACACATCGTCAGATAACATTTTCCCCGCGTCTCATTATGTGTAACATATCGTTTACACGCGGAAATAATTTGCATTTTCCCCCCTTTTCTGATTAATTGATACAAAATTCAGCTATTATCCGAACGAAGATCTGGCCCGTGATGAATAGATCTGTTGGATCCGATTGCGGCGTGGCCTTTCACTCGACTTTCGTATTTTATTGTCTTGTAACGATCAACCGTTGAGTCTATAAAGCATTCGACGAAATATATCATTGCTATACTGGATGACCATTTGTGAGCGAACTGGTGATCCACTGCAGCGGAAAAGATGACTGGCTGTTCTTGTGGCTGGGTAGGCCATAATATTTGGCTATTTTGGTCTTACTTCGGTTGAAAGATGCGATATGGGATCGCTTTTGTCGTACTTCGCTTCAGAGATTGGATTAGGGTCACTCTTGTCGTGCTTCGATTAAGACATGAGATATGGATCGCTCTTGTCTAACTCGGATTAATCAAGTAAAAGTACTCCGACAATGCTACGTTAAGGACCCTAGATCAGACAAATAAAACTACTCATAACAAATTGGTCATTAGGTGTCATCCACTGAAAGGTCGACGAACTGTTGTTTTGTTTATTTAAAATACTTTGCAAAATGCCAAGGCATCGCGATATTTTAGTATGATGATGACACAAGTGACAAACGGACAGAAATGCTTAACGTGTCTCTTCGTCAGTCCATTATGTGTTCAAAATGGAACAGATTAATATATAACATCATAAATTAGACTACATGAAGGAGAACTATAATGAAAAAATATTTTATTTTCTGGAATTTCAAGGGACATTTTTTATAACTAAGCATGCAACTTATATCGTTACATCTTTATTGTTCAGGCGTGAACTAGATTAAAGTTTTAGTATATTGCTTTTAGAGTAAATAAAGAGTTGCAATTAGTTCTATTTATTTTTAATATTCCAGTAAGCATTAGTACCAATAAAATCTATTAGCGTTACAAATCTCCTCCACTTCGGTGGATTACCGGTTGGGACGAGTTAAATCCAATTTAAGTGTAGTTCCACATATTATATCTGTTGGACTACGAAATGATCAGCGTGTTGTGTGTGATTTATTCAATTCTGGGCACATCAAATGATGCCGATCTTAATTTGTCCAACGACGTCACACATCACCACAAGCTCATTTTGATTGCAGATGATGAAATTTTCATCGAATCGTATCGTCTCCTATTCCATGCGCAACAAGGCTCTTAATTCTGAAATCGTTTCGCTCTCAGCTGTATTCGTATATCGGTCGTCTAGTTACTTAGTTATGCGCGATTTTATTCACCTGAATATTCAATACCTATCAGTGGACGCTGCGACACTTTTAACTCTTTTATTGTTTCTCACGAAATAAATAACTAGGCATTTGTCAACCTTTCCATTTTACAATCTCTCCCCATTTATATATCAATTAAATACATGTAGAAACGATTTAGATTTTACATTTTAACGAGCCCATTTATATTTGGAAAAGTTGAAACGTGGTAAAACGTGTGCAATCATCTAAGCGACTCTCAATGTTAGATTTTCAATGGCGCTTCGTTGCAAAATTGTAGGCTTTGGTTGTTACCTAACCTTGTTGTCGCGTGGGCTATATATCATACTTTACGTACAATGGTTGTAACTAACCCATACCTCCATCCCCCACTAGTGCAACTGAATTCAAATGAAAATTTGAATTACAGGTTTAACTACCATCACATTTTATTAGAGTTAATTTTAATCTAAATGTATGAATCTAGGACAATTACAATGTGTTGCAGCTTAAGTTAAGAAATGTCCTAGAGATATAAATTATACACGTTTTTCAGCATAGCTGTACTGCCTAATACATGAAGTATTTCTTCCTTATCATAAACAGTATTTCATTCGTAATAGATGTCAGCACTGTCGCAATCAAATTGCCTTCGTTTAAAAATCGGAGCAATTTCTAAAATTCCCTATCGCCTTACAGAACGCGTAACTCAATAGTTACGAACTTATCCAATTCCGGTCCTAACTCTGTACTTTCAAATTCTTCTTCGATCTACCCGCATTAAAACTTAACGTTTTCCCTTCGATGCACACAAATTTAGTCGTTAACGCAATAGTGTATGTTCGAAATTACCGTGAACTGTTTGTGGCATCGGATGGCCCCGCTGTGTGAGCTACTGTACGTTTAATTTTAAAATTCTGATTTCGTCGATATCATTTCTCTTAGCGGAAACACTTGGCCATTATGAGCATGTTACCGGCATAGAATGTCTCTCGAATGTGAACATACGTTCGTCTATTGTTCCCGTACACGCTGTTTTATGACTAACGAATATAGTAAAGCAATGTTCTGAAAATTAATACTTCAAAAAGCTTAGTGAACTATTCTACCGTATGATTAAGGAATGTGGTTGAAAAACGGAAATATTGTGAATTTTTATCTAAATGTTATTAGACCATAGAGCTTTGTATACGTAGGTATATAAAGATCCATGGCCATTAGTTCATGAATGATGATTGTACATTGAATTCGTTGCTATGTAAATCACGGCCAGCACTAAACGTCGATTGAGCTTTCGTCAATGTGAAATAATGATAAGGATAATTTTGAAAAGCCTTAGAAAATTTCTAGCACTTCCTCATTATTACACGTTTGATTGTCAAGTTTACATCATGTTTTCCTAACTAATTGCTTCCGGTCAATAGACTGTGCGTTTCCGGCTGCGAAATAGCCGCCCGTATTTTTGTCGCGTAGCGTGGTTTATTGGATAGATCAGCTATAATGTATTCAGATTGCAGATCTAATGATTTTAATTAAGCGGCCGATAGTTTTATGCCCAACACGCCTATATATTTTCCAGTCTCGCTTGTATAACGGTACAAAGTCTTCGCCACAAATATTTTATTACTATCTTTGTGTACTTATTTATTACATTGTCGAATATTAATGGTGCGATTGGATTTTATAATATCGTGAGCGTTATAAAACTCAGTGAGGTTTGATTGCGTTCACCATTTTTATATTCGTAATGTGCCGTGGGGGAGTGTCTCTTGCCCAATATTTAGCTTCGTACATACATACGTAATTATATTTACTAAGTACATCTTAAGTTAATTTAAGAACGAAACGGTTTTTTTTTTAGGTTCAAAATCCTCACCAACACTGAAAGTGAACTGCTTTTGATGTTGTTTTTAGAACGAAAATTTTTAAAACCATAATCTACCACGCATACAGCATCACCAAGTACATAATCCAAGGCGCAAACACTTTCACGCAAAGGTATCCTTCAATGATACCTCAAGTGATATTTTATTTTTTTAACTCATAAGCCAATGTGTACGATTATACTTATACGTATAACTAGGTATTCAAAAAACGTTACGGATATTTACATCTAAAACACATCTAACGTTAAATTAAAAACAAAAACACATTTAGACGGAATTTAGGCATGTGTATTTTAATTTGAATGATTCTGTCCATTATGTTAGAATTATTAGCGATATGTTATCTCTGGGAGTAATATTAATATTACGATAGTTATTATTAAATTACTGGCTGTATTAATATTAATAATACATACGTAGTTAATATTAATACAGTAATTTTAACACTGAGAGTTCGTATAACCTCATTTCCGCAGAATTGATGGTCCATATCTAAACAAACAGCACCTACGTTGCCGAAGTACTTAAATTAGGAGAATTGTGAATGGGATCTTAATTATAAATACCTTGAGCAAACAATATCGAATGAAGTATTTGTATCATCAAATTGTATGTAATTTGTAAATTGTGTGTAAATTGTAATTTCATATTTGGTTTATCAAATTGCATTGAGCTCGTCATTTGTCGATTAAATATAAGATTTTTGTGGTCAATAAAGTGTATATAAATAAATGGATACAGTCGATAATTGGCTACTTTTATTAATATTTTTTTTGTTTTTTTTTTTTCACCGGCTTTTTTCTTCCGGTCTACTATAGCTCGAAGGGCACACAAAGCCGAAGTAAGACGGCTAAAACATGATCTTCATTGAGTGTATCTATGTATGTACCTTAGAAGGAATAAAACAATTTGAATCTGAATTTAAACTTGAATTTACTGATGTGATTTCAATTATAAATACCTATAACAAACGTCACGGAAACGAGTAAAGATGTTGTAGTAAGACACATGTGATACACTGCCGGATTGTGTGTAGCGTCGGTGGTTTATTATTACTCGTTATGCGCAGGACAAGCTAGCCTTTTTTTGGTATGAGCAGACAGATGGACGTTGTTTTGCGGATATCACCAAATGCGCATCACGTGTAGCAAGTGCCGCATGTCGGCTTGCCGGCCCGGGCTCGGGGTTCTGTGTTCCGGGTGTGCAATATTGTAGAGCCAAGCGCAAACTATCTTAGCTATACGAATATCTCCACATAGTAATAACAATCATGATAAATAAAGACATAGAACTCTAAGGCGCGCAGACTTCCTAGCAATATTTTCCTTCAATGTAAAATCTAGTGATATTTAAAGCGTGATGTAACAATGAAGTAATACTTACTAGATGTAATAAAAAAGTAATATTTAATACACGATACAGGCACGGAACCCAATGCGATGCAAGCGCTACATGCATCCATCTATCGTTGAAGTCTGCAGTCGCGCGGACTGCAGTTTTTTGCTCCACTTTTCGGAAGTGTAAGGAGCGTGCCATCTGGCGGATCGTGTTACACACTACAAGCGACACCCCTCCCGCCCTGCGTCGCGCCGCCCGCCCCGCGCGCCGCAACCCCCTCGTGACCTGACCCGATCGCATGTATGTACGTTTCTTTGAATCTGATGAGGTTTTTGAATAGTTTCGACTGTTTTTATATATACCATTCAGGTTGACCTCTTTTTGTTTTGCCGTTCGCTATTTTGCTCAACCGGCGTTGCCGTAAATACAAACGCTTTGATTTCCGATTGTTGAGCACAAGACGGCCCAGTCCTCGGCTCAGTGATACATCTGGATGTATATTCACAGCTACATTTTATCTAAGTGTTGTGTTTAGCGATTTTCGAGATTACCTATACTTGCACATACAAATTCCAGCAGCGCAGACAATTTTATTAATTAATGCGAACACTTCAAATGTGGACACCGGCAGTGGGATACTGCCGAAACATGGTCTATTCGTGGTCTCTATTTATCCTGATGAACGAATTTGAGAGCGTTCTACTCTCCCTCCCTCAGAGTTATTGCTGACCAAAATTTCCTTAATTTTTCCTTGTTACTTCAATGTTACCAGCACAACCGCATTGATTCGCTACAAGCATTTCTATTAAACAAAAAAACTGAACATACTTCGTTCGAGTTCCGAAATCAAATAAAAATGTCATTGATATAAAATTTGATACGTCGAAAACGCCAATAAATTAAAAACCTCATAGGTGAATGGTAATTGAATCGTACTCAGCGGAAGATATCGAGAGAATATTTCCTACAGAAAAAAAAAGCAGCACACTCTCAATAGAATTAATTACCCGACAACTCCAAAGACCATTGTACCTCTGACACCGATAGACGAGACTATTATTCGACACGAAAATAACACGACAATAAATAGACAGATAGAAATAAAGAGGGGAAAAAAAGCGAGCCATTAAAATATGGAAGTACGTTTATAACGAACACATGTTAATTGCGGCCCCGGTATTGAGCTTTTTGAAGGTATAAAATTTTACAATCGCCATGGAATAGGTAGAGCGATATTATAAATTTTTACAATCCGCCATGCCGGCCGGCCGTTTCGGTGATTGTAATTGCTAATATTATTATTATTCCTCAACATTATGACACTGTATGTAACAAAAACACTGCTAACCCGTATCTCGGATACTGGTCGACGGAGGAGTCAAGAGTCTCCGAAACCGGCGTGTATACATGAAGAGAGTGATGAATGTAAACGCAGCGCGTCAGGTTTGCAAGGACTAGGAATATTTGGCACTCGATGCTTTCTGCCTACCCCATTAGGGACCTGGCGTCACCAAAAGCAATAGTCGATATATGTTTTTGTCGTGTGTCTATAGATGTGGTGTGTGTAACTATTCATGTTAACAGGTCATACGAGTACGTTAGGAAATAAGGCTTTTTGACCGACTTCAATAAGGAGGAGGTACTCAATTCGTCTATTTTTTTTTTTTTTTTTTTAGATATTTCTTTTAATTTCATATAAACCGCGATAGAACGTGCAGTGTATTCTTTGCACAATTGAGGTCAGCGCGGGTCAATAACATATTTATCGCCGTAGATACGGTCAAATAAATATATTCAACGTAAACCCGATCGCGGCAGCGCCACACTGAATTGGAAACGAAATTTAGATTTTTTACATTTCGATTAAAATATATTATGTTCGAGGTACATCGAAATCGTCATCCGACATTCGTCCACAGCTGGACATGTTTAAAACAAATTGGACTAATACATAAAGAAATAATGTTTTTTTTTTTCATTTAGGTATCTTCAAGAAAGCTTCTGCTGACCGCATCTTTACCTATTAGTCTGATTTCACTTAGGTTAATCGAATTAATTTCATTTGACTTATCGGCTTGTTCTGGCAACATTTGCCGATCATTTTGTAGAGCACAATCAGTGTTTTTATTATTATTATGGTATGGAGCTTTTTCAATTATTACTAGTATTGTTCTCAAAATGAGATAGAAAGCACCGAGAAAAAAATCCCTATCCTTAAAGATCCGATGTGGTTCTTATGGGCACTCTGCGCTCTCTGCCTACCCTGTTAAGGACCTGTTAATGTAATCATTCTCTGAAAGTGTGATTCTATTAACTGAAGAAAATGTATGATAATTTTAGGCTACGAAATAAATTGTTGTTTTAAATTTTAAAAGCAAAATGTGGATAGATGGAATGATTTATACAAATAAACATTTATGTCTTTGTCTTGTATTATCAATCGAATTTGCCAAATGTATAGCAAAGCGCGTGAAACTGGTGCGCGGCGCGGCCGCACGTCGTTGCTTGTTTTTATGTAGAAGCACTAGTATTTTTTGCTCACGGAATAAACAGACTGTGGACGGCAGATGTGATTTTGTATTTCAAGTGATTTTACGTAAGAATGTCGAATTTACATGTTTTTTTTTTTCAGTTTCTATTACCGATGTTTGTTCTTTAATATATTATATGTATTAGTATACCTATACATATAGACTTAGACTCTTCGGTCGCAATGCATTTTTGCACAGTTTTGAAGTTATGTTCTATAATTTTTTAATAATCCTACTTGCTCGCGCAAAAATCGAACTTTTAAGACTTAATAATCCGTCAATCTTTTAAATAACCAACAAGGTACTCGTAAATCCGAACGTCTAAAACGACCAATTTTTATATTATAATGTTGCAACCGCCGTTGAAACCCAATGACACCTGTATCTCGATGATACAGTGGATAGTGTTCTGGCTGACTGGCTCGGCTGGTTCATATCCGGCTCGAAGGACCAAGTACATATCTTAGTGGACTGTGTGTAGAGGCTGATGATTGACACACCGGAGAAGAAAATTTAGAAAAAGTTTTATTTCTTGACTTCATTAAAAACACGTATAAATTCATTGGCTAGATGACATTAAAAAATAAATAAAACAAAATACACGACTACGTTATATTGTTTCGCATACTGTGTTATATAAAATGTAGCCAAAATCGGATCACAGAACGAATAAATAATAACATGGCATTTAGAAAACGTAAAATTTATAACGTATGTATATATAGCCAATATAAATAATGTTATGAATTTATTTGAACGTGCAATTATTTATTAACTAATAAAACAGTAACAATAAATGCAGTGCCTAAATTTTTTTACTACACAATCCTCTGACGTATCGACTTTTCTCGCGTGAGAAAATTTTTTTTTGAGAAACGTATATTATAATTATTGATGTTCGAAACGGATAGAAATTGTTCGCGGCCCGACGCGGGCGGGGGTAGCGGACAATGGTTAAAAAATCGCCACTTCGCCTCGCGGGGGTACCTGCGACGAAATTATTTAATTCGGACCTTCATTAATCATATTTTTTGTGTGAAAGTCAGGTACGCACCGGGAGCATTGCGAGCAATGCTTTTAAGCTCTTTTTAAAGCTCCCCCTCATCCTAATATTGTAAAGATACGGTCTGTGTCTCCGATTCGAAAAAGATCGAGTTACTGCTCTGGCGTTCCGTATAATTAATTTTCGTGTTGCGCTCCGACGTGGCATACTGTTTTTTTTTTTTCAAATAAGTGTCCCATTTTCAATTAAGATGAAGTTTGAGTGACACTAAGATTCCCATTCCTCGGTCCCATTCGAGGTCCGTTGCGGATAGCCAGGCGAGGCAGCGGGGCTCGTGATTGCTGCCTGTTCGTATGTTTTCAATTAAAAAAACATTTTTTAAGTGTCCTGTCCACCATGCGGCTAAGCAATTCCGCATATTCATATATTCATAGATTCTTATTAACTCTATTTACTCACACAGATACTCTTAATGTCTCCGACATTTTAATTTTAATGACATTCAGAATAACCATACATGATATGTGTTTAGTTATATCGCGAAGTGTCTTTATAATGACCGCAGATAAGAAGTGAATTATTCAAACGTTATTCGCCAGCCTTATTTCCTCGTTCTTTCGTTTCTGTAATCGTTGATTCCTACTTTCCTTTAGTAGTTACTTTTGTTTCTCGTCGACTATAGTTTGAAAATAAACGAAATAACGCCTCGATAAGCTTCCTTTCAAAAAAGTGATTGTCTTATTTATAATTATTAATTATTAATAAACTAATTAATAATAATTAATAATATAAAACGATACAAACGGAATAAAGACAATGACTACACCCGCGAAACGGAATCCTAAAGGTTCTTTGTCACCACTATTTTCATGTAGCGAATCAGTTGGGGCCACCGGCGAAATACTTTTAAATGAAAATAAAAAAGGAACTCGCCTATTGTCTCTGGTTTTTATAACGGATCGTGCGCACAATATTACGTTACTGGCTTATGTCGAACCTCTGTCACGTCACGGGCTTGTATTTTTTTTTGAAATATCAATATTTAGAAATGTCTATTTCTTGATTCTTTTAAATGTATAAATTACATCGACTCTGTAACCGTGTTGTTTTTAACACTTTTTTCTAAACATTCTCGACCGGCATATTATCATTTGCATCTATCTACGAGTGTATGTACATAGAATGCCAGAAAATCATTGTCCATTTAAAAATAAATGTATATTTGTTATCTGTTTATAACCCTTTTGTTATTTAAAGATGTTCAAGACCTAATTTTCAGGTACCATTTATAAAAATTTGATTTAATTCAATGCAGTTTCGTAAACATTCACGAGTCGCTTAACAATATTCGGTATAATATTATGTCGTGACATAGAACATTTATTGAATTTTGAATTGTGTTATTTTCGTTATATAGTAATTCTTCTCGGTACGCGTGTCGATCCTTAATGATGCAATCGACTTTCGCTTCGAGATTGACCTTTAATACGCCTGAAAGAACGTTGAAGTTTGAGTCGCGCTGGATATCAAATAGCTTCACACTGCTTCTTTTAAGGAATATATATTCAATTTGGAACAGTTGACGGACCGGCACACAGGTAGTGCGTTTTTTGTAATATTTACGTATATAACACCGGGTCGTTATGACGGCTATTATTTCTTGTTATTCCACGGCGCTGTGCAGGTAGAACGATGTTAAGTAATTTTATGTATTCGATAGTGAAGTGGTGATCTCGGCCGGGTTATTAACTGACCTCTATATTACACTCTTTCTCTGTCCTGCAATAACCGGATATTATTATTCTGTTTTGTTTTCGTTCAGATTGCGCCACTTCCAAAGTGTTATATCGTCAGGTTGACTTTCCACTGGTCCCTCGGTCGAGCGGTTGAAGAAAATGACCGCTAAATCGGAGGTCGTGGGTTCGATTCCCACCTAGGATATTTGTGTGATAAGAACATTTTCTTGTTTTGTATCTGAACGTAAAAAAATATCTGTATAAATATACATATATCGTACATATATATGTGGGTATCAGAATTATGGAAATTGCACCCCTTAGGCTGTAAAATAGGAGTATTAAAACTCGAGTATGAAAACTCGTCTCCTTGGATATTAGACGCCTGATAGTTTTGCTTCGGATTCGTTAAGAGTCGAATGCAGCAGCCGATGACCGACCGGCGTGCCGACGGAGTAGCCGAATGCGAACCGATAGGTAACACGATATAGC
>DWUN01001786.1:0-15523 GCA_018249975.1 Passova gellias | reverse complement strand
AATGTGTTGGAAAGAGCACATTTGTGCGAAGCAGAAAATGGCCACCACTTGCGGGATATCATTTTTAATAACTAATCGAAAAATATTCCCCATAAATTTACTGTATTTAAACAACAAAAAATTAAAAAAATATGTCTTAAATAAAAAGTTATAAGGAATTCACACCACTACGGTCTTTCTGGGCCATCTTGTACATTACGTAATGTGTGTTCATTTAATTAAGTTCCTCTTCATTCTGCCTATTCTATATGGGAAATAGACGTGTCTGCACGTACGTACTATTTAGGTATATGAAGTTGATGTAATGTCGACAATAAAATCACTGTAATTTTGCTATAGGTATATACGACAGACATAATGTTCGACAACAGATATGTGTTTATACAAACTTTAACTTGAACGTAATGTCATTGGCACGAATTTTAATTTCCTAATAACGAACAATACGTTTTGGAAAAAATGTGTCAAGATTGCCATGGCGAACAAACATTTTAAATTACTGTTTACCTTTCACTTAAAGCAAAATTTCAATGTTGAAAATAAGCCCTCAAGCGGAGGATGCCATGATAAATTGTCGATCGGAGACATAGGAGACTGCGGCCTCTCCGACTGTCTCAAAAGGCTGCTTAAATAAGTCCGAACGAATAAAACTTCTTTGGCATGAATGAACTTTTGATAAGCTTGTTATTTATTATAATTTTTAGTCTCTACTTATAGAGATGTGTAATATTTGAACAGTCTAAGATGTTAGCTGTTGATACTTATTTAATACTTAGTTATTGGTGAAAATCATCACATTGTTAAATCTTGTAATGAACTATGTCCATAATTACCTAACATACATCTAATCACTTCTCTTTGGGTTTGTTTAAAATGGCCGACGTGGTTGTCAAAGCCCATGTAGGTACAATAAACAGGGGGCGTTTGAAGTGAACAAAAATATTACTCTGTATACGCAATATTCCTTGATTTTTTCATTTTAAACTCACAAATAGATAACACATTTATTTTACGTATTACATTCGTCGTGTATACCAAATTATTGAAATATCGCAGCTATACTTCAGTTTCAGCAACGCCCGGTGTCAGGCGCGTTATCGATGGCTCCTAAAGATTATTTATGGCGTCTCAGACCAATGTTCTTAGCTTGACGCTTCTGCTATTTGCACGATACATCCCTGATTTATGATGCCCTGGTACGTACAGATTTTTATTTCCGACTTTAATATACGAATTTCACATAAATATTTAATGTGGACAGGGAATATGTTTATGTTAATGAACAACGAAGCCGCTCTCGCAGTAGGTATCTTTCGGCTCTACTTGTAATATATATATATATATATATATATATTAGAATATTAATGTATTAATCATCATTCAGTCATTTCCTCAAAAACGTTGATCGCAAAAAGTTTACACACACGATTTCTTTAATATCAAATGGTATTTAAAGTTATTTACTATCCCTAAAACATAATGTAATAATCTGGATTTTACTCACCAACTTTGAATAATTTTGGCGTCTTAGTTAATTTTATTCTTATTACTTTCATATAAATTGAATGTATATAATACACATTACCGCTAACAAAAAAACTCAGTATTAACATTACTATTGCAAGAAAAGTACATCCAAACAATACCAAAAAGATCATTTTAAAAATCTCTAAAGAAACTTTAAACAAGTGAAACATGAAAACTACAGTAAAAACCGCACAAGAAATACGCCAACAATCACTAATGCACTACTTGAAACACGAATCCAGAGAACTTCGCATTTGTTGTCTCGATAAAAAACGACTGTCACAAACGTTGTAAGTATTTACTATCTTTTATTTAGCGAGTGCGGTACAGACGAATACATTTCCCGCGTGTGTGAATGCATCACGTTCCGACTACTCAGCAGACAGTAACGGAGCACCAGAAAATTGCAAGAGATCTTAACTGCAACGTTTTATGTTCACGTGGATCGGACAGTTCATGCAACATTATTATAACAACTTGCTCAGACTCATCTTGCTTACTTCACAGTGAATATGCTACCCTAGTAGGTTACTATTTTAAATGTAGCTACGACTTTTCAATCGACATCCCAATTAGGAAAAGTTATTCAATAGACTGGCCATGTTGTAATAAACTGAGTTCATAGATATAAGTTCATCCATTCGTTTTGTTTAAGTTTCAGAAAATTGTATGAATCTGTCTAGTAACTTCGCCATTGTGAAGTTGGAGGTATCCAAAGTGCACAGAGCCAATTATACGGTATCTTCTCATAACTTAGATGAAAAAAGCTTTAACTACTTAAAGAAATATCTCTGGTAAGCAAATTGGCTTTTATACTCCAGTCAAAAGCGAGAAGCGAGATTCACGTAACGTGGGCAGTAAGAATACAAACAGATCTAAAGACTGTTTACCTTGAATATGTTTTCGTTAAAAGCTTTTTTTTCCAGACTGCACGTCTATTGATACAAATGACGCTCGCCGACGGATCGAACAGTTATACATAAATCAAGCGAAACAGAGGCTCCGGACGAGATGCGCTTTGTTTGCCGTTCGGCGTAATAAACGACGCGCGTTTGCTAATCATTTTCTCAATCAAACCGTTCTCGACCATTCATTGATACTGCTTAAATGCGAACCAGTTGATTGCTGAATACATTTGTACCCAAACTAAAGAAAATTCGGATATAAAAGAGAATTGAAAATCAACATCCAAACAAAGGATAAATATTTTTAGCCAAAATATACTATAGTTTTGTTCGATAGATAAATATTTACGATGAGCAATAATGCTCCTGTATTTCTGAATACCCCGAATATTGTATGTTCTCGTCGCTTACTGGGTATACAGTTGGAGGAAGTATAAAACAACTCAATTCCGTACTGCACTTAACAGTAACTTGTAAGTTGCAATAACAAAATTTAACCGTAGGTTCATTAACGTATGTCATAATAAAAACACTGCACATATTACTTATACTCAATGAACATACTGTATATCAGCAAGTTAGAAGCAATTTACATCAAGCAACGTACGCAAACGTAGCCTATACAAGTATTTTGAGCAACAAATTTTACTTATCGCATTTATTTTCCACTAAACATTTGTTTATTCCGTCCGAGGAGGGTGTAATTTTCCGTCGATTTTCGACCTTACGCCGTTGCCATACAGAACTGTTAACACGAATGAATGAATGAATTTTAAGTCGAGTTCTATTCGGCGCCGCAACGGAACCATCGGAAATAGAAATCATTATTTACCGTCAATGTTTAACTAGATTGGCCCCGCAAATGGGCCGGTAATGATGCCCGTCGATTGGACTAGCTATACATCTAGCGAGGTAAATGAATAAAGTTGCACAAAAGTTTTGGCTCGTACACACTTTATCTGCAAGGAGGAAATAAATAACATTCGATACCGTATTTTACAAACGAATTCTGTTGAATTGTAATCAATTCATTCGTTGTTTGCTTTTAATACACTAGTTTTGGTTATTGTTAAAAAAATAGATAAAAGAGAGGAAAAAAGACTAAACAAATAACTGCTGGTTAGTTAATAAACAGTACTTAAAGTACCTACTGTGGTTGATAGTTATAACTGTTGCAGTTTTATTTGAAATATCAATTTTTTATTCATAATAATAATATCTTTAGACATATGCTCGTTTGAACCCCAACTAGGCGGAGGTATTATAGTAACCAGACAAGTGATAAAACACATCTAGACGTATTTAAATAAACAGGTTAACGGATAATTTTTACCCCGACATAGAACGAATATTTACTTAACACACAAATATTGCATACAGTCCTGCTCGGCATTGAGGTCCCTGACCACTAGACCAACAGGATTTTTTCTCTGAGAAATGTATTTACGCATCCCTCTTACTCCTAAAGGTTCAGGAGGATATGTGGGACTCACCGCCAATAGACACGGACCAATAGGATAATCTAAGTGTTTTATGTATTGAAAAAGCAACCTTTTTATCAACAAATAAGCGTGACAAATTATTAAATTTCATTTCAATATTTGCTAAAAGCTTAGTTAATATAACTCATGAAACTCTAATTTAATTGACTTTCAATTTGAATCCAATTCGACCTTTTGATTGATATCGGTGAACACGAATTTGATAAGGTTTCAATGCAAACATTTTCCAATACTCTGAATGATTTGTCCGCTCCCCCAACACTAATGAGATGGTGACTTAATTTAAAAATGTTTTAGTCCGCTTTCAATAGGTAACTGTTCCATAAAAATAAGCGATAAGCTATAAAGAGTATTTGTTGTTTTTTTTTTTTACTAGCTGTGCCCGCAACTTCGTCCGCGTCTGAATTTAAATTGAAATAAAAGTACCCTAAGTTATTCCTTATAACATCAGCTATCTGCCAGTGAAAGTCCAACCGTTCCAGAGATTACCCGGAACAAACAGACAGACAAAAAGTGTAAAAAATTATATTTTGGTATATATACCGTGTATATACCTACATATGCATTTAGTAAAAAGCGGTCATTTTATTTCCATTTTTATTTATTTGTATAGAAGATTGCAATCTGGAAGGTTACAAAAGGTGAACTTAAATGCCTCATTCTCTCAGTTGCGGTAAGAACTACAAAAAATCATCAAAAGCACATCACTTTATATAAAAATAAATATACAAATTGCAATATAATGCACCCATGGCTGAATTATCTACTATTGTGATATAAATATATACTTGATACTTATAATGCCCATCCAACGGCATTACTGTTGGCTGACAAATCTGAATAAATCAAGCCATAGAACTTAGGGCTCGGACGACGTTTGAGTTATTTTATTACGGTATTTACTATTTGATCGGATATGTATTTCTTAATATCCTATTGAATATTGTAGCAATTTCTAGTATCAAATCAATAAAGTAATTTTCATAAGTTTAGTACTTAATATTCATTCGCTCGCGAAGTGTTACTCGTTTGTGGTGGCCTAAGTACCTTTTGGGCCTCAATCCATCTGTTTCGCCGTCATAAACCTGAGGGTTTTGTAAAATAAAGATAGAAAGATTTTACACAGAGGAGTTTATTTAATATGATGCGAGCTAGCGACATCAAAAGACGTATCTCTAAGGTTATTGAAGTTTGATGGCTGTTTGCTCGGAGGCACCGTCGCGCAGAGCTCTTTAGACGGGATTTTATTTATTGTGTATTATAGAAACTAACGTAGTTGTAGC
Source organism: Passova gellias (assembly GCA_018249975.1). Classification (NCBI taxonomy): domain Eukaryota; kingdom Metazoa; phylum Arthropoda; class Insecta; order Lepidoptera; family Hesperiidae; genus Passova; species Passova gellias. The sequence continues at coordinate 10,306 of DWUN01001786.1, read as the reverse complement.
GAAATTATAATAAAACGACAACAAAAATTAATTTTTTTTGAAATTTCTGCTTTTCTGCTGCTGTTGCTGCTGCTTTGCTCTAAGAGTACTTCATGACTTAATTTCAGGCTTAAAATCTTTATTGTCATTAAGAGAAAAAAATATGTTACATAAAAGCAATATAAAAGAACTTCAGTCACTCAACTGAAAGCTCATATTGATATTTTGTACTTTAGTTAACTGGCAAAACCTCTTCAAAACAAGGACGGAACTTCAATCCAATTACAGCGACATCAGGTGCTAGGTCGACGACAATTAAAGCGTGATATTACGTTTGGGGTAGAGTTTATTTAGAAACGTAGGAGGTATCCACTTTATAGTAGCATAAAGAAAGCTGACGCTGTAAAGTTTAACGTAAATCGCTTATACGGGCGTGTGTGCTCTACCAGACATAAAGGAGAATTAATAAGGCCATTTCGTAGAGCGATTCAACAGACAGATCGCCAACCTCTCAGTTACTACATTTCACAGATTCAGATCGGATTCAATCGGTCACAAAGGATAGAGCATACGTCACTTAAAGTTTAAATGACCAGTAGCAATTTTTCTTTTAAATGACCCGCTAAACCGTGACATATTAAACTTAGCTCTCGGAAAGAACAATGCATCTCTAACTAAATTCCAATTAAGTCCCATTTCAATTTGATATCGGATATTAATGTCCTATCTACGTAATCTACCTACTACTTTCATTGCATAAAAATAAACAACTTTTATGCTATGTGGGATTCGTTTCATTTCAAAACTTTCAGTTACAATGTAATGTATCTTCCTATTTTGATTTATGATACATAAATAAAAAATATTATTATTATAATAGTGTTACAATTTTTCTTCTGCTAAAAGATATTACTACTGAATACTTGCAACAATTAGATCTATTATGATTTTAAGAAGATTTCGAGCATAACATTTTGAATATAAAATATAAATGAAACCAATTTAAGAAGTAGAGAAATCAAAAGTTATTTGTTGATAACGTATGTAGAGACTCCCTTATACTTGAAGTAAAGCTTTCAAGATATACAGCCGATATTGAAAGTTATCGATTGAAATCTCCATCTATATAAAGCTCAATATTCGTCTCCCATTTTATTGAAAGAGTTAACTTTAAATGCATTTTATTGCAAACTTTAGTCCCATTTATGTTGTAGTATATGTAATCTGATTAAATTACTTCGAATACTTCAAAATCGTAACACGTTGTGATTAGATTATTAAATCTAATGAAATAAATGGGATGACCTCCTTAAAATTTTTACATTTTACTCAGTTACACAGATACTGGTAGTGTTTACAGATTAATGTGCAAATTTGTTAATAGCACTTTATACAAAATATAGGTTTCATACGTCTCTGATCATTTCGTTGCCTTAAATAAATAACAAGGCGCATTATCCTGCTTCACTGCTTATAAGGTGGAGACGGTTGAAATCCCTCGGTGAGATTCAAATGTGGAATTTTATTAACACTAACTATTAGAATAAAAAGAGTGTAAAACCCACCCTTAAAGTATCGGTAAATTCAAACACTTTCGGCCATCAAAGTCTCAGGCACTCAAAAATCCATTTGAAAAAGACGCTTTTTATACTTTGCCGTGTTGGTCTATAAGAGAATTGAGTATTAAAAAGGGTGTGGTTATTTCGATCTCATCCACCCCTCACTAAAATCTAAGGTAGCGTGGATTACGATCGGGTTTAGGGTTATATTCTAATGTTGACTTTACGCGTCATATCTGATGATATTAGCTATAAAGTGCTATAAAGCTATGCCATAGCGTTGTGCCTGTAAGATAATTCTAGCAACAATTCCTCTGTGGTTAGTTGTAATCACGCGTCATAACAGTTTACAATTGTAATAATAATTTAACTCCGGTTAAAGCTGAGGCAGGGATCAAAACAAGATATTAATGCTTATACAACTCTCGGTCGCCGTTTACATTAATGATATCGTTCCTTACAAATGTTATTATATTTTAAAATCTTCACTTTGTTTTGTTTAATTATTATTGCTGTTTGTAATTTTTGTTTTATAAACAGCTATTAGTTTATTCAAAGCTGGTACGATTTGTCAATCAATTTAAATCATTGTAACTTATTTTAGCAAAATTGACAAATGTAAATTTAAATGTACAATTCACCGCAATACTTAAAAACACTGATTGTTACTAATATTATGAAACAGAAGCCTGATTTTCTAACAGATATTTAAAAAATTCAGATTTATTTCAATTACATTTTAACATCAACATCTACTCACGGTATATAGATATTATGTAATCTGAGAAAGTGGCCTATTGCCTCGATTCGGCATTGGGTTGCGGGGGTTAGCTGACGTCATCTGCAATCCCTATCCGAGCCCCTACGAGATGACATCATGCTCGCGTTTCCCCTTCTTGCTACTTACTGGCTACAGGCGCTCGTTAAATACATGTTCAGTATAAAATATCGTAATGAAATATTCATACGGAGAAATGAATAGTGAATGATTAATATCTGGTATAAATAATGATCAGTATTAATTTTACGCAATTACTGTCAATTATTAATTAAAAGCTATCATAATCCAAATATGACAATCACTTACAATAAACATACATAATATACTCGTAATATTATGTACACATTCTATCTTATTTGGCTTAATTTGTAACGGTTTTCAAACCGGTTTAAATCGACGAACCACGCATACGACAAAAGTACAGTGAGTTATTTCGTTATATTTGAAGAGCAATTCTGTAAATCAGCATGCACTTACACTGTCATTGTTTATTTGGACTTCGCAATTTGAGTTTGTTACTTTATTTGCTTAACAATTAGGGTCATATTTATTTTACTTTTTAGGGCAGGCCCATTCGTGTTTTACTCAGTGTGGCCATTAATCGTTACATAAATAAATTTCACCGTTATATACAAGATTTTAAGTTAATTTATTGGTACTTTTGGTTCATTGATGTATTCATATTTAATAAGGGTTGTAATTAAAATAATCGTAAATTATAGCACGATGAGGTTTTCACAGAAATGCTAGCAGCAATCCAACGAATTTGAATCTGTTGTTATCGTAGAACTGTTTTATAAAAGCTTCCTATGTTCCCATATCACACGAAAAGCAAAAGGAGATTTTTGTATGTGAAGTGAATAGCTACTTTCCACATATATTCAATATTCAATTACTACTATGCATATGGAGTTCACGTTTAACGTTGACGATGTCTGTCCATAATTAATTTATTTTAATTACTTTTAATCTTACGAGAACAGTAAACGGGCAGTAGTCTGGACAAAAGGAGCATAATCACTCTCTTACCTAGAAGTCTGGATACCTCAGCTTTATAGTAAATGTAGAAAATATGGAATACTGACCAGATTATCCATAAGGGATACACTTTTCAATATTCCCTAATTTCATATGTTATAATACAAACATTACACAGCATAAGCAAGCACAGCAATAGTCAAGAGTCTCCGAAACCGGCGTGTATGAATGAAGAGAGTGATGAATGTAGACGAAACACGTCAGGTTTGCATGGACAGAGATACTCGTATTCGGCACTCGGTGCTTTCTGTCTACCCCGTTAGAGACCTGGCGTGATGTTATGTTGTTGTTGTTGTTGTACACAGCATAATATGTAGCTATCCTTCACCCAGCCAAACATACTTTAAGCTCCTACATGCATGTCGGGCTTGTAAAATGAATTATGCCTTAACGATATTTCATGACTGTATTTTGCATGTATTACTGTACTTGGCAACGAATACAGCATCCTGTGTAATATTTAAGCGGCCGTTCATTGCATTAATCGTAATTTATGGATTTGGGTTTACAGCTACGAAGGTCTTTTTTAAGGTGTTACCACACCTAGACCTCCAAAGATATACCTCACTGTGATTGGATATTGACTGCCTCAGCTTAAAGAATATCAATTACAAACAGCTGATTGTTATTTTATTTATGTTGGTCATCAATTATAGTTATTTTTCGATGGCTTTTATAATATCTTTCAATATGTCGATAGTAGGAAAATGGACGTAGGTATCTAAGCAATTTTAGTATACACAAAAATGTTTATTTGTTTGTTTTAAAAATATAATCAATATAATCTCATAGCTATTTCTGCAACCCAATTCATATACAACGTGTGCATGGCAAATGACTTTATCACATTTCAAAAAGAATTAATGCATGTAATACATTAATTACGAATGAAACATGAAAGCTTTTATTTTAATTCAAGATTAGGTTTAGTTGACTGAAATTTTCGTAAATATTTAAGGCTGCTCCTAATATACAGTATACAAACCTGTTCATGGAAATATAGAATTGATATAGGAAAATATTAGTAAGTGTAAATAACGCTGAAACCCTCCAGCACATTGCGAACACGTATCCAAGTTTGCGAGTAACTGGAGATTTGAGCGTCCACTCTAAGTGACAAACGCTTGAGACTTCGGAAAAGTTGTTAGAAAAGTGAAAAGAACTCGTTGAGAACATGTTAAGAGTCGCAGCATCCTCCAGCCACTCGATTTAATTTACATCTACGCTTCGATTGTTCCGAACTTGAGAGTGCAACGAACCGAATAAACGTAGCAGTTTTGTTTTGTTCTAACAACATAAGAACAATTATATTTAGCAAATTACTAAAGAACTGCGTCACTAAAGTTCTTCGTGAAACTGTCTCAGGATAGGTGTCTGTTTACAACGTTCCAAAAACAAAATAAGACTAGATGATGTTAAAAATGTGGTATGTAATTATGCCCTTATTAACAATTAACGTACGTAATGAGGATCTGCGATTGACGGGAAAAAAATAGCAGACGAGGATATCTGCTTTACCGACGGGTTTTGTCTATGTGTTGCCAGCTAAACATATTGTTGTATTCTTCAATTACAATACAAACGCAGAATTGGTTACGTTAAAATGTATGAAAAATGTATATTAATATAAAATAATTGCTAATAAACACGATCAGATTCTATATCGAGCTGTCGGCTGATTGATTTGATTAGACAACGCTGCTGACTAATCGCGTCTAACGTTTAGCTACTCATTCAATAAACACAAACTTAGCATACAATAGTCTTGGGACACAATAATGTTCTCACAAACCTTCGTAATCTCCGTATCACGCTTTATTACACTCAACTATTTGACACGTTTCATTTACAAAGCGACTTGCAAACAGCGCATCTATATTAAATCTGAAACAGTCCCCCGCGACAATGTAATATTCAAATTTAGAATCATATCTCAGACTCGTTTTCTAGAACGTATCGCGGTATAATCTGACTTTTATTCTATTGTGAATTGAAATTCAAATTTAGTAGACTGTAACATTATACTAGACACCTATACACGGTTGGTTTTTAACACGCGTGACACGATTTCGACGGTTACAATCTGATATGTTAGAATACGGCACTGCGATAGATTTCCTGCACGATCTCGCCGTGGAGATTTATCAGATAACGCTCAGTAGCTTAAACAAGCAACGACCACTTGTATTATAGAGATTCGTCACGCTTTCAGCCAAATAAAAAGCTTCTATTCGAATTACTAAGCAATGTTCTGTTAGCGCTTTTTGGTCAATTATTAACTGACAGTAAAAACTTGCAAGCACAAGCATAACTAATAAATTCGCTAAGTGCTGCTAAGTATTGGATCCAGTGTTCTGAAGCCTTAATATTGCTACGAAGAAGAGAACAGAATTAAAAGCCTTTTTGTTAATACCCTAGGTACTATGTACAGCAGACGTTTTTACTACAAAAATAAAATAGTAATAAACGAAGCTGGCAAAATTCTTACAATTCCTTGCAATATTATAGTCCGTGCAAAAGGTTCATTTAGCTTTCATGTTATATCGGGAGGTAACGTAAAAACGGTTACTTTATGCCATATACCTATTCTTTCGGACGAGAACAAAAAATTCGTTCTCGGTAATAATGTTCTTGGGTTTCGACGTTTACAATAAACAACGGACTATAAACTTCGTCGAGCGACACGAATATTTCTTATTTTTCTTTGAAACCGATCCGAAAAAGTGTATCGTAGCGAACCATAAAAGCTGGTCTATTAATTAGTGGCGTGGTAGCCGAGACGTCGCTACTCCTGAACGCATGACATCATGTTCACGCGATTTTCGACAAGGCCCCTTTGTCTTCTAGGGTGACAGATACGGTGTAAATCTCTTCCTCTGACAAGCGTAGCGTATAAATCCAAACTGAGAAAATATTATTTCTCGTATTCTTTGTGCCACAAGAGTTTACGCGTTGTGTCACTTACCGTTCGGGTCGAATGTTGACGACGACGATATGCCGAATGATGAAATGAATTCACGGCTGCATTTGTTTGTACAGACTCGAGATAAATATTCGTGAGCGAGTGCCCCTCGAGTGTCGAGTCGGTTAAAAGGAAAACAAGCGTCGTTGGTTGGTTATCGATACAGTTATTAAAGAATAGTCGTCAATCATAATCCGCTACGGAACGCTAGCCTAATTTTCCATTGTTCAATTGTACATACTCTATTTTTATTTGTTAAACTCGTAACATCATAGGTCGCGAACTATATTGTTCAAAAGTCAGCGTAAGATAAATCGTAGTAATATTACATCGTGGGCTAGTAACGTTTTGTTGCTTAGAGTATTGATAGGAATTTATCGTACTTTTAAAACATTACTTGTATGTGAGGATGTGTACCTTGAAGATATATGCGTCCAACGGTTCTTCCTATAAATTTTGTTGTCCAATATTAATTAAAAGTATTTAAGATCGGTTACCAGATGTCATATTTTATGTCATGGGGCGAAGTGATTTATAGCGTGGCATGTGATTTAGCGTTCTCGACTAGCACTAATCTTGGCGTAACACGATACACACTTTATGATTGTAACACAATAACAATTTGTTAAATTTCAGCCAAGCGTGTTCGGTGTCTGTTTCAAATTATCGCTCCAATTTCTGTGACAAGTTGTAACGTCAAATTAGGTGTAGGTATGAGGTGGAAATAATTATAACGGCCTGTCCGGAACAAAGACGTTTCGTCCTGTAGAGATGGTGTCAGGAACAGGAATAGAACGCTCCCCCGAACCCGAGGTGTTTCCAATTTACAAACGACATCTGTAATGCGCCACGAGATTTACAATTGACATTAATTTTAAAAGATCTCTCTGATGACATAAGCTTCTATGTTTGTAAATCTCGGTTCACTGTTTATCGCCTCTGAGCAGTTATCGTAACTTTTTATCAATACACTGGTGTAAAAATATACAATATTGACATGTTTACAATCACAAAATAAAATATGACGTTCTAATTATATTTAATTAATGGACATTTTTGCAACATTGTAATGCATTATTCATATCTTTATCCATAATTACTAGTTCGTATTAAAAGCAGCCAGAAATATGGTTCTATCTTATTATTTCGTGTCCTCTCAGATGTAGTAAACTTTGATTAGTGCGGATATTGGTGTTCCCTATAGTTAAAGAACATTTGTTTCTTATAGTTTCTTCTAATACTGAAATAAAAATACCAGGATAACAGAAATTATAAAGACTAGAGGCACCGCAACCCGCAACTATAAAACGCGATAAGGCATACATTATTCACCGCGTAGACGAATCACGTATCCATGAAGACATTTAATTAGTATCAAACACGCGATCTTCGGCTCTGAAAATACTGTTAGCTGAGCATAAAAGAAGAGTGCCGCTCATCAGCAGTTGCTCGTAAAACGGTTGCAATGAAAAAACCATAAAACAATGGAGAGAGCTCAGCCGAATATGATTTCTGTGGTAATCCTTCACGAAATAATGGAAGCTTTAAAAAATCAACCGCAAATTTCGTCTGAATCTTTAAAACAAGTTTTAACTTGTAATAAAAGTGTACAGACCGTAAAGGTCAAGTAATAAATAAAATAAACACAGGCTATCTCCACGTAACTAATCCACATTTAATTTGGCCAACCCTTAGAGTTCAACACAGCGGTATAATTTAAGGTCATGAATATTTATTGTTGTTGGAAAAGTAAAGCAAGATAACATTTTTATTACCCAGTACTGGTTCCCAAATACGCCTGTTAAGAGTAATTTTGGATACTCGATAATAATGTCTAAATATACTTTATTCAAACGAAAGTGTAAAAGCGAGAACTAAGAGGGATACTCTATCGTGAACGGTTCACAGTGAAATACTTCAAAATTTTGATCTTCAATAATCACAATTTCACCAGTATTTCCCAGATCTTGATCATTATCACTACATAGTATAAAACGAAGTCGCTTTCTCTGTCCCTATATCCCTATGTATACTTAAATCTTTAAACCTACGCAACGGATTTTGATGCGGTTTTTTTAAATAGATAGAGTGATTGAAGAGGAAGGTTTATATGTAAAATAACATCCATTAAATAGTGGAGAAACACTGTTATATTTTAAATGCCAGAACAACGTTTGCCGGGTCAGCTAGATGATAATAAAATGAAAAAAAAATTGTAACACTTGCTACATGTACTCGTAGCATGTTACTTTCGCCTACTTACTTGTAGCATTTGTACCTAGTCCAGTAGTACCTTATTTTGTTGAAACATTATCCAAGCCTAAAAACTCCATTGACTCCTGTCACCTGTTGCGGATGACCAACGACCATTTTTGAAACTGAGATTTGGTACTGAACGTTGTTTATTCTCTGCGAAACTCTTGGTGGCTACACAATAAAGCATTTGATCAAAAATTATATTTTCTTCAATAAAAGCCTGCTACAAGAAAAAAAATTGGGTAGGTACTGATTTGCCTGACCGATGATTCCTAACTTGTAATGTCAGTATTTTCGACTAACTAGTCCACTATCGCTAATAACATAAAAACAAGAATACCATAAGCAGTTCTTGACTTATATCATAAGACTACACTCTAAAATGTGCTGTGAAAAACTATACATTTTTAATACGAGTTAAAGACAATATCAATGGTTTAAATCTTGTAATGTGTGTCATAATACTATCCAGTGAGTTTCTCGGATTATGGTCATTTTTTTATTTAATTTACGCAACGAAACCTTATTAGGACGTAATCTCATATGCTTCATGTACTGCATTTACAATATAGTCATACGTGTAAGTGTCGACTTCTGTAATTGTTTATTTTTATTATTAAATATTAGGTCAGTAGTACTAATGTCTAGTCGTCGTGGCTTACGAATTACCTACTGCATGCATTGCGTGCATGACAGGGCGACCAATATTAATTATCATTCATTTTTAATTATCCTCACAGATTCCTATCATCTTTTACTCTTCAATCAATCGAGTCAATATAAGCCTTCAATGTTACTAACAGTTCTATTCCTGCACTTTCGTTACAAGAAATATTCACCAACTAATATGTTTATCTTTATTAACACCTGACACTAACAATCATTTCATAAATCCCTTCTACTTTATGTTGGTTGCAGAATTTCCTATGTGAAAGCACCTCCTTATAATTCATACTTCTAAATTTTTTTACCTAAAACAGCTATTTTTTTGCTAAGTGAGGTAATAGCCGGTCGGTAGGTATATGTTATGTGTAATTAATTAAATGGGAAGTATAGTAAGTGTGTTTACTTGCCGTCTGATTATGTAGATAATAATTGCACCTGCCGCGGAGCTGTAATGTAAATCGGCGCTAAATATTCATACCTCGGGTGCGAATAATATAAGCTCACGGAACTGTTATAAACAACATGTTTTACAATTTACTTCTATGTTTTATTTTTACGCATAGAGCTTAATATTTCCAGTAGAATGCCATTTTATAATAAGAAAATATTATTATTGTATATTGAATAAAATCATATATTATTTCTTATGTCACTTTTTATTCTCTTGTCATTACATATGTTTTAAAATATAAAATCTTTTTAAAAATCACTTATTACAACATCTCCCTTTTTTGTTTATGTGTAGGTACCTGACCGGAAGCCGAACTACACGGCCATACGATGTTTTATACAATGACTAGCTTTGCCCGCGGCTTCGCCCGCATGGAAATTAATGTGTCCCAAAGTTTTTCCCGCGTAAATAACGACCCCGCGCGAATTCTAGGATAAAATATAGGCCATATGTTGTTCCACAGACTCCTCTTGTTGCGAAAATATACAGTCAATCATAAGACATAATAATATCAGTAATAAATATATCGCGCTAAATGGTAGCCTATATCCTTTCCTAAGGTCACGTCTATCTCTGCATCAAATTTCATTAAAATTGGCCTTCAGTGGTTTAGG
>DWUN01001785.1:0-15525 GCA_018249975.1 Passova gellias | reverse complement strand
GCGACTTTGTTTTATACTATGTAGTGATAGTATGCACAGCATTTTAAGAATCTTTTACCGGTCGTTATAAACAATAATGTTTAATACGAACAAGTCATGGCTTTGTTTAATACGTACATAGACAATTTCATTAGTTTTAAGTCTTTTACACAAAAATACGGAAAACATTTTATTATTAAGTCATTCAATAACGTAACAGCTTACTTGCCTATTAATAACAAGACTTTTAAGGTAAGGTGTGTAAATGCAGAACATTGACTGATTAATGTAATGACCGCTCAAAGGTTGTTTGCGACGAGTCCTTATTAAAGCTCCGCTTGTTTTCAGCCAACGTTCAATAGACCCTAACGAATAGCTTTTTGCCCACGATCGCTCTTAGAATTTCATGCAACTAATTTCAAGCCGTGAATATATTAATTAACAAACCACGATCATACAAACAAACTAGATTTCGCCATGATTAGAGAGGATTATTATTATTATTATTTGATTTACTAGCCTGTTTAATGAAGGTGCCTTCAGTTGTAAAATTCTTGTTTCTTTTATGCATCTATAACATTAGGTACCAGCCGAAATTTGAAAAAATCAGGACGTCATTTCGCATTGACGCTTCTGCTTTTTGACCAACTTCAAAAAGGGGGAGGTACTGAATTAGTCTGTATTTTTTTTTCTATATATTTTCCGAAATAACTAAAGTGGTATAATTCAAAACAAGAATGTATTAGGCACTTCCTAAACCAGCGGGTTACATCCTAGACTTCCAACTCAATTACCATCAGTTGAGCTTGCAGTCAAGCGCAGGCCTATTGAACAGTAAAACAAGACAAATAGTTTGGCTCCAAACCCGTGTTCTATTCAATCTGTACTGTAGGAGTGGAATAGAATATTTTCAGACCTCGCGTTTAATGTCCACGGAGCCGTGGAACGTAATTGTTACAAACAGTGGGATTTTAAACAAAAGTAGAAAAAAATATTGCGTACAGAAATACACAATCCTGCAGGTTAAAGCTAGTTAGTCAACGTAACGTTTGCTGTCCCATGTCGGGGAAAATCTAAGGCCCATTGCGTACAGATGACTCGACGAACGATAAACCTCGGACTTGGGTATAAATAGCAGGCAGCGTTGTCGGCAAAGCACGGACCATTTGAGAAATTTATTGTGCGTATTTTACCGCGAATACATTGGACAACGCCACGGGAACTGCGCCCACGTGTCGTTTCTTTCAGTGCAACTTTTGTTACCATTTAATTAAAACTAAAACAAACCAACAGACGTATAACTGGGCGGTAAAGATTGCATGGACAGATATGAGTTTTTATAAGGCATGAGGCATTACACGGTCGTCTAGTTCAAGTGAGTGTGATATTAATAATGAATGGCCTATAAAAATATTTATTCTACTTTCAATTTCCATTACTCAGCCCGACTGTGTACTAACGTAACAAACGCTCTGCTTCGTTTTCATAATTAGTTCCTTATCGAAGGAACACAAACATAATAAATGCAGACCCAAAACTATTTCTCTTTATTATTGCTCGGTATTAATATCCGACATTTTAAGGGTTCATTATTAAAATTTGCGGTGGGTAGTGGTTATAAATTACCGGAATGGCTTACTGCAAAATTGATATTCATTTGTTATGGTAATGTTACTGACGTTTCGGCGGGCTTGCGAATCGGTTTTTACATTAATAATATTGAGTGGACAAATTGGAAGAAATATTTCAGAATCAACTAGACATTTTTCATTGCTTTCTTTTATGATTTTGAGTTATTTCAAACTAAATGATAGTTAACAGCAGAAATAGCTGTTTATCTGTGTCTAAAGTTATCTAACCGTACACCATATGAATAAAAAAATCAACAAAATCTACATCCTTTCCGTAACAAACATTTATCTACTTTTTCCTTTTTTACCTGCGTTGGTATTGACAATAACGCAACGCATATTATAATGTTAAAATGATCACATTAAAACCTTAGCCTTTAAAGAAAGAATGAAATAGAAGAATTGTCGCAGTCGCATTCACAAGAACCAGCTGTCGACGTAATGTCGTTCACATAAGTTTCCTTATGTCTTTGTAGTATCTGCACCAATTGGCGCCGTAACTTCTTGGATTGCGCAACACGTATATGAACGTGAGTTTCTTCTGAAAGACTTGTAAAAAAACAACAAGTTTTGCTTGTTTTGCAACAACTGCAGTTTTATTTAGTTTCAAACAATTAAACCAGTCCCTGTTCGAACCACTCTTTAATTCTGTGGTTTCCTCATACTTCGCCATTGTCTAGCAAACCTTGTTCCTGTCCCTCTGTCACATAGTTTGACATAGTTATTTGTAAACGTTTAGTATGTTTTAATTACCATTTAAATTAAATTAATAAGCTTCTTCGTCGTCAAAAGAAGCTATCATGCATTCCAAGGACCGAGGACCTCAGCAACGGGTTGTTAATAGGTTACATACGTGATCCTGATATTACTGAACTATGGGAAGTGACACAAGCCACTCAGAAAACAATTAAAAAAAACAAAACCTAAACAAGCTCATAACATTGTATGTATACGAATTATTTAGGTTTCCAAACAAAGTCGATGGTAACAAGTTTCTAATCATTGTAAGTAAATAAAAACTTATAAATTCATTGTCGCACAAAACGAATAAGCATCGTGTCAAAAAGTCTACTAAAAATCAGATTGCCAAGACGACAATAAAAATTGGCCTTGTCGTATTCGAATACAATCATACATTTAATTTTGGAACTCCCATTTTCGTGGATAGCAATTTGCATTTACAGAATCAAGTCAATCCCGAGGGAGCGCTCGAACAGATTCGACGCACATTTTTTTCGGTGTTTTCGGAACTGAACAATCTATACGCCAATGTTTAAATTATTCTCTTATCAAATATTGATGTATTACCTTATATATCATATGGAAACAGGGGCTATGTGACTTTAAGTGGTAATCGAACACTTAACCCTTTAATAGCTTAGGTCCAATAAAGCGTAATTTTGGTTGATATCATACAGAAACGAAGTAACATAGTCAGCCATACAAAACATACATAATATATATGAGACTATGTTTTATCAAATGAGCAATCCTATTAGATCAAAAATTTTTGATTATTAATATTACGAGTGGAGAATTTTTAACTTTCTGATACTTCATTTGTAAGAATTCTAACCGATTTTTCACTAAAGAATCAGGAACAGTTTGTGAAGAACATAGTTATTGCACGCTACAACGCTAGAGCTGAGGTGTGACATTGATAAATGAATAGCTATTCTTCGGTGTTACGTGACCATACCTTTTTATACATCCCAAATTAGATCGTATCTCACTGCTGCCACTCTTATCTATTTTCATTACACTGTTTTCTTAAGATCATCGTTTATTACATCACTTTATAACCTACGAGGCTTTGTACATTTTAAAAATCGTGTATGTGCAGCTCTGACGGGCATAACCGTCAGCGATCGTCCTCTTTATGGCTTTACTGTTAGACAGAAATCTCCGACAAATCCCAAAGGGTCAGATCCTAAGTCAAATATTCACACATCTGCAAGAAGGGGAAAATTCAATCGTGCTGATTTCCTCGCAGTTTATATCTACTATTACAGCAAATGATATTTAACGATTGATCTCAAAAAACCTATTTTCGTAAAGTACGAGATGGGTGTTATGGATTCGAATACCAGACCACAGGACGTACCAGCTAACCGCAAAGGATGAGCAAAGTTAAGCGAATCCGCACGCGAACCTCTCTTGTGTCAACTGCTGGCGACTTTTCGTGAGTTCGACCTTCGGAAACCTTTTAGGCATTTCGTTGTTTGTTAGATATTATTCTCTAAACTTTATCTGTGTTTATCATGAAGGTCAGAAAAATTGTGACATACAAATAGATTATTTTCTCGTTTCTCCTCTAATGCGCTTTGATATGTACAGTTGCTTGCTTAAACTCAATATGTTACCCAGTTGTGGACTTGTGTCGACCAGAAGTACTTTAATTGCTTAAAGCCAAGCTTTTAGGAAAATGTTACACGTTAGTGTATTGAACTTAATATTAACGATAACAATGTACAAATACTGTTGAAACAATTTACCTATAAGCAAACGTTTGAACAACAAAGCCAAGAGTTTTGTACAAACATCGAGACCGCATTACGAGTATACTGTTGCTCTTAAAACCTCCCTGTTGACAATCGTAAAGTAATAATAATAAATGTACGCAATGAAACACGCTTATTCTGGCCTTTGTTTGCGACAAGTCACGCCTCGAAATGCGCTGAAACGGAAAAAAATTGACGGAAAACTTTTCTTGTTTTCAAACAACACGTTCGACGTACACGTAACGACTCGGGGTGGAATTGATTATAAAGTTTGCTGCGCAGCCTCTGTACGTCTAGAATATATATCATACCGTTGGACATTCATAAATTTTACTCTGCATTTAAATAACGTTAGTATCTAAAAATGAGCGAGCAAAAATGTTAGTGACACAAACAGATTTTACATAAAATAAACCATTTTTTTTCAAAGTGTCGACTTTTAAAGCACTCCTCGACTAATAACCTTGGTTCAAATACATCAGGTGTATGTATTAATGTAGATATTTTCTATTTTAATGACCTCGAATTTTAACGTTCGCGCATCAAGGTATTGTCTACTCATTCGCATGAGTTAAAATAGTACACGTTAGAAGACCGATGCTAAATATTTGTAATTTATAATGACCGTTCTTTACCTGCAAGCAAGGTAAATACTTGTCAAATACGGATTGGCAATTGACCGCTAAAAATATATGTATCTAATGATAGAATTAAAACTAATAAAATATTGAAAAGACTTATGCAAATTTAATACTAATTGCCAACCAATCCACGGTCATACTGAGCTGCCTTAACGCTACAACCGTATGAAATTTCATTGTCTCAGCCGATAACGCCATTTTCGATTATAGAGCGTGAAGGAAAAAACTTCGAACCAATAATTACGTTGGCTCACTTACCCCTCAAAACGAATCACGGAATTGCTTACATTGCTAGTGGGCAAAACGGCAAAATCGTATTACCGAAGCGATCTTGGTGCGAACAAAACTATCAGTATATAACGCTTGATGTAGCATTCTTCTATTTGCTGGAAATTAAATAGTAGAGGTTAATTGACTGTACCGACAATAAATAGCAATATAGAAAATATATACGAATATCATCTGTTGCAACCAAAACAATGCTGTAACGTAGAAGGATGTATTACACAATACTCAAAACATCAAGTACCTACTCAAAGGCTTTCTTCGTCTGTCATTCAGTTCTTTTGTTCTTTTTTTTCTTCTAGGTTTATAAGAGTCATTTTATAAATAGCCAAAGATTAAAGTCTCGACTATTAATAATTGTAAACGAAATATTTAAGAATACAAATAACTTCAAACACACTTTTCATAGCTGTCCTCTTGTTCTTTATATCAAAAACTAAAGGAATTCAGTGATGCCATTCCAAATTAAATCACTTAGCACGTAATTCATTGCGCGTGCTGTGCATCTGAACAACGTGAAACGCATACCGAAAAGTCAATGAACACGAAACTATGTAAATGCAAATTTGTGAATTCGTTAGCATGCGCCACCGTGAGCGCAAAGTTTACTTTACAAGAATTTGTCACCCCGAAAGTTAGCAAATGCTGTCTGCTATACGTTTAAATCGGGTTAAAATGGAGTGTACACGAGCTTCATTCGTTTAGAGCAATTAGTACAGCACTTCACACTTAATTAGCCCTGTCACGGTATTTAAAAGGGCACTCCATTTTGCGCCGACAAAATATTTTGAATGCTATCCACGAGAACCTTTCACAAAGGATCCAATATCAAGCCTCGAATATCAGCGCTCTTAGGGTGAATAGGAATTTTTCATCAGTTAAAAATTACATTCTAACGCAAAAATCATTACCGTAGTAAAAATAAAACCTTTCTTTTTTCATTATATAAAACGATTCAAAAGTTAGATATACATCTATCTCATGTATATTAAAAAACCTTTGACCTACTTGCGCGAGCTCAAAAACACATTTACCTGACGACAAAACTAGGGCAAAACAGTATCTAATAATCATCTTCGTTACCATTTTATATGAGTACGTTCAGCCAGTTCTCCGTCTCGATCCTTGACATCAAACACGAGTTTCGACTTTGGGACAAAGGGTACAGAGTAATTACGTGGCTGCTTATTTATAATGTGTTTAGCTCAGCCCTCGCTGTTTTAGTTAACCGCGTTACGAACGTAAACAATGTCTCCAATTATCACAATGCATAAACGGGCTTCTAATGTTTGCTTTAATAATGATTAAAATACACTTTCCAATATTTTTGAAAGTAGTTGAATGCCCTTCCAGAAGTTTATGTAGGTACTGAGGTAGCCAGACATATTAAGACACTTTGCAACAATCCATGAATATACTAGTTTGTTCACCAAACTGTTTTATCGCATATTAAGTAAGTTTGTATATTAAAATGTATTAATAAAATGCGCAAGATTATAAGGAAATATTAATTGGATCTAATACATACAACCGCACGGATGTTAAAGTTGTAATCTCGATAAAATATTAAATGTCGATTTATAGGGGAACATTGTAGTTATGTAGTGTCATCTGACTCGCATCAAATCAGCCCCAGAGATATAAAAGCGTTGCGTACGTAGAGTACATACGTATATGTGGAATGAGGTTTGAGTTTTTTTATCGATATACTCGAAGCGATGGAAACTCGAGAGCGGCGGATGCTCGATACTCGATACGTTAATAGCATAAAGGTTAGTGCACATAAAGATACGAAAATTTCGATCGCGTTTTTCTGAAATGTATCGTAATTGTAACAACGATTAACAAACGATTACACATCTAAACAAATATAAACTGGAAACATTTGATTGTTTGTTTGCATTGAATAGGCTCAGAAACTACTTGACCAATTTGAAAAATTCTTTCACTGTTACAATCCAACATTATACCCGATGAACATAGGCGATAGAAAATTTTCAAAAAAGTTAGGCATCTCTATGAAAACTTCGATAATGTAACACAACGTGTGAACAAAATACCCCAAAAATCGTTATATCGCGTACGTTGCGAAATTATTGACAATAGAACAAAGTGATGTACTACCGTGCGAAGCCGGGGCGGGCCTCTAATTAATAATAAATACTCAGACAATATAAAATAGATTACACATATTGTTAAATACACAACACCCAGAATTAAAATACACCAATATTTGCCCGAGTGAAAATCGAACATTACACTATACAAGATAGATCGGCATGGTGACTATTATCTTCATTGGATGTTCAACAATGAATTCAATTAAATCAGAGCGAGTAAGTCCCGGTAAAATTTATTTATATAAATCTATATCTATGGCTATATCTTTTAACTGCGTTGGCTTAGAAGTTTGATTTTTTCACAGCTAAAAGGGACCGTAGACTTAAGTATTTAATACAAATTTCAACTTAATACCTCCTCGCGTTCTTGAGAAAAAGGGTCTTGACAGACGGACGGACGGACGGTCGGACAACAAAGTGATCCTATAAGGGTTCCGTTTTTTCCTTTAAAGGTACGGAACCCTAAAAACACGCAAACAAAATATACGTTTACGCCACAATGATAGGAGATTCGCGCAAGAACCCGACTTAGTTCGAGTAAGTTTGTCATAGCTATACTAAATAACCGTTTCAAAGTTGTTAGCTTACGCGTAGCCTTTCAATTTGTAAACTAACTGTGAAAGTTTTTGCAATTCCATTTTAACAGTTTTATAACAAATATAGTTTTGATTTTGTTTATCGTTGACTGAACGGCAAACTTTGGGAAGGATTTCAATGATAATAATATATTACAGTCTAGAAATAAATAGACTATAGGAGATAGGAGGTGTTCACAAACTGTTTATTAACTCATTTTGTAGTTAGTAACTTTTTTCCTACGCCGTTCTAAACGAAGCTATTATTATTAAAGCATCGAAATAATATTGTATTCACAATTTTCAGTTAGAATATTGATAAAGCGTTTTTTTGTCCAAAATTAGGTTTCGCAATATAGTCTGGTAATTTTTAAACATTCATTATGAGACAAGTTTAATTAGCAATGCAATATGAAAAATAGCAAAATGTCAGTTTATTATTATTATCATCGCTTACGTTAACCATTCCTTACGGCCTGTACAATTAGAATAAACTTTACATAATATAATAACTACTGCTAACCTAAACGTATAATAACTATTGCTACTGTTAAAGTTCAAAGCTTTGTGTAGCTTCGCGAAGGTCCGACAAGCTCGCTTGTCTGTAACTGCTTTGAGCGAAGCCCACTTGTTACCTCAACAATATAGACACACAACAATAGCTAGGTTTAGGCTTTGAATCTCCAAAATTATTCCCTACACAATATATTTAAATTTTGTACCGATATTCCATCACAAATTATACTATTAAACAATATTAAAATGAATTAGAAACTTTGCCACAAATATAATGACTTTTAAGAAAATTTCTTTACGTGTATTTAAACAGGAAAATATCGCTTAACGAAATTATTGTCTCCCATCAAAATCTTTCCTATTTAAGGTTAATATAACAATTCAACTTATTATTGGAAACAATGTTTTTCAAATTATAACGCAATAAAACCCCAGCGTGATATAAATACCATATTATAGCCATACGTAGCGTTAACTTGTACATATATTATTACTCTCAAACATTAGTTCGTTTATAATATTTACCAATATTGAGTACCGATACATTCTAACGCTTGGTGCTTTGGGCTGCGTGGTGAACCGCTAGCCCACTTGCAATCGGTAAATGATTGTGGTATTTGCATGCATTACACAAACGAATCCACATTTATATAGGTACACTAGATAGGAGCCGTTTTAACAACACTGGTTAATGCTTTTAAACTTTTAATTTATTGAATGCACTAGCTAACACAACTTCGCCTTTTCGACTGTGTTCTTTCGTTGTGAACATAAGGAAATTTGGCACAAAGCAATACTACAATAGAATAGAGGACCTGTGTTTATACAGTTTTATATCAAAAAATAATACAAAATGATGATTTTTGCACTGATAAATATTGACACAGGACTGTTTGTTCACAGGTTTGTATAACTGTGACATTATAACTTTTATTCTAACGACTATAATTCAGTTTAGGTATTTACAAAAACTGTATTATTAACTGTCGTTATTAAAAGAACGAAAGTGATTAAGCAATATCCTTTTACTTTTAAAGATATATTAGTAGATAATAATATAAAACTAGAGTTATTGAAAGATTGCGAACCATTTTCCGTTCATTGAACGAAGTTTCCAACTTTTAAGACTTTAACAGTCAATAATAGAGTGACGTAATCATAAAGCGAACGAAGAATTTCAAGACGTTTGGTAAAAACCATTGAATCTGCAACAAAGGGTTGTTCTGTTGAGCGGTGATTGAAAAGTGGGCGGCCGTAGGAGCAGTTCACCGCGACTAATCCAAGCAGATTCGGACAAACCCCCATTACGCTGATTGATTCTCGGCGCTCTCGCCTGGTTACAAATACAAAGGTCTGTAGCGATTGGGAAGCGCTTTCAATTTGCACTGAGCCGCTCGCCTCTCAATTTGCGGCCGAGCGTTCTATCGGTCCCAGCGGCTACGACCGACTGCCTCGCACCAATTTATGGAAGACTGAGATTGACGTCTTCATCCCGAAATGAGATTCGAGTACAACACCTTCTGATAATCACGCACTCAGCAAATTCTAGGCAAAGTAATGCCAACGCTATATACAATATTACGTATGGAAAGCTTATATCAGTCCAGTTATAGATGGAAATATAAAATCAAAAATCACAATAGAATGTTTATGTGAAAAAAATAGATTTTAATTTCGTAGCATAATAACGCCATGTATCTAAAGTATAATCAGGTTGCTGGATATTGCGATGCCTTATGTAAAAATAATAAACGGAGCTGATCTTCTAACTCATTGTAGTCTGAATGCATTCGACTATCACAAAAATATATTTCAATATGGAAAACGAAAAGAATATGATTGACTGCCAAAATTGCTGTTAACACAACAAAAGTATAATAGCGGCTGATGTTGAAATATTGGAGCGAAATTGTTCGACATTCGAGCCCTTTTGTTAGTCGGTAAACGGAACAGAATGCTGGTAATAATTTCGCGTATAAATTCTCTATGCATTTTAAAATTCCCCCAATGTTCTCATTTCCGATGCACGAATCGCCAACTGCCTATTGATAGCGTTCGGATATGAGTTATTCATCCGAGAGCCGAATGTCGCGCTCGAGTTCACCTAATTTTCGCGTTGACTGAAAATTAAAGAAGTCCCACTCCAATCCAATTTCACGGTAGCGTTAATCTTATTAGAGACGTCTGGCATTCATTAACATTTATACTTTTCCGGGGGAGAAATCTCCGAAAGTTACAGAGTCAAGAACCTGCCTGGAACATTCTAGAACTCGTGATGCACTAATCTCAATTCGTAAATTCGAACGCAGGTGCTTTCATACAGTTGCCGTTAACTCCGTCGTATTTCGAAACTCTCAATTTATGCACAAAGTTTGATGCTTTCGTGTTTTATTTATAGTTAAAAAGTCTTTACAGGCGAGCCATAGCTTGCGACTTGTATATACTTTATTAGTTTCGAAAATATTATACCTATTTCATATTACAAGTTACAACTTAGAGAGTCTTAAGTTCGATTTTCGCTGTAGCAAAGTTTCTCCTACAACGAACTGCGCGTGGTTATGTTTACGAAGGAGTGCATTTTGAAATCAAATTTACAAATTAAGTTAGAGAAAGAAGATAAAATATGTAAACGTGAAAAGCAAAGAAATACGACTTACCTAACGAATTATTACGTTGCTACGTGGACCATTTTTTACGTAGCTGACAATGATAAGCCATTGAAACGTCATGTGAAAGGAACAATAAAAGCGGAACAAACGAGTTCCAGATGTGGATATCACATGAAATCGTGGCCCTGTAAAATGTCGCGAAGGAGAATGCAATATTTTTCTTAGAACGCCTATTCTCCGTACGCATCGTACATCTTTCAATTTAATATCGAGGCCGTGTAACATATTCTCTGTTACTCGTGCACAAACATACGTAACATGTTTCTATTTTATTAGAGGAAATCTTTTATTACTATTTGTATCGCTCTATAAGTATAATAAAAAGGAAAATAATATTTATATATTCCATGAAATGTTTATAAATGTTATTGTAAGGTTATACAATGCAAACGTGCTGAAATCTATCTCACAAAAACGGCAATTAAACTCGATATTGTAATTTATGTAAGTACTGTCCTCATATTACGTTAAAAGCTTCTATTATTGCGTTGTTATGCAGCAACTCTTTTAATAATAATAGAAAATATTCGAAATTATTAGCTAAGTCTTGGTAGCAAAGACAAGAAAACAATAAACAATTCAGAACCCCTTTCCATTCCCCAATTACGTTTTTTTAATATAAAATTAATGGTCACAACAAAAGGACCGCAAGGAACGAGAAGAAAAGACGAGCTGGCAAAACAATCAGCTGACGCGCCATTTAATGGAGACAAAGCCAAGGGAAAGCGAGTTCCCTCATAATTATATCGAGCGAAGATCCCTCTGGACAGTGGGTCGCAATCTAGTGGAAATGGAAAGTCAAGAGAGAAATGCTACTGAGTGTTTTTGAACAATTACTTAACTTATATTTGACACACAACCACTAAAACAAAACATGTAATGTTTTTAAAAAGTTTTATAAAATAGCGAATATCAAATCTACTCCTTTAGTAGGAATAAAACTCAAATATGAAATTTAAGTGCTTAAAAGATATTAAAGGTAAAATTAAATTATTGTTTATTTTCAGCACGGTTTCAATACTCGGAGAAGGAAGGAAAGTTTTGGGAAAATAAAAGAAAAGGGGAACCTAACCATTTTGTAGAGACAAAGCCGAAGGAACTCTTTCCACGTTTATCGAGTGAAGACCCGCTCGGTTGGGAAGTTAGTATTCTCGGGTGAGCAAAGAGACAGTAAGTGTGGAAAGGTTTGATTTCTTTAAAATTACTTTAATTCAAATGATCATGAAAAATATATCCAGACGTAGTTCAAGTGGTCATCCTATTAACCAGACCAAAGCGGTTTTCGTTCTTGTTTCTGATTACAACTGCCAAGGAATGGAATACCCAAAAATACTATAACAAATCAAGTAAGATATAGTCTAGTTCATTAATTTCTTATGGAAAAACTCTTCAACATTCCAAACTACAACAAGCGGAAACATAAAATTGAATCAAATATTTCAATATAAAGTTTTTATTGATTCCTTAAGGAATATGAAAATAAATTGAAGAAACTGCTGAGAAATGAAAACAATATAACATCGAGAGCCACTTAAGGAAGACAAAGCCGACTTCCCTCATTTATCGAGCGGAGATCAGAAGAGCGGGCTAGAATCTGAAAGAAATAGAAAGTCAAGTTTGGAATAGTTTAGGTATTCTCTGATAAATCCCTTCCACTTGGCGAGCGCACACACGTGCTGTTAAAATTTACTACACTGTTTCACACATTTTACAGAGAAGAAATGTTTGGACGACAAACGTTAGAGAGAATTTTTACTCTCCCGTTGGAAATGGGAAAATAAAATAAACTGTGGGTTTAGAGATACGTGTTTTAGTTCAAAGAGAAAATAGTTGTGCAATTTTAATAAAAACATTTGGAATGTTTTTATTGAAAATAATATTTTATTTTCGTTTTTGTGTTATTTTATTTGATATTACATTATATTTGCATTGTGTAATTACATACTGTTAGTACAAACTTCGCATTTGTTAGCATATAATTGTAACTGCAAATGAAAATCACTATGAAATAATTCAACTTACTATTGATACGCAAACACACTATTAGTATTATCAGAGCATACAACAATTAGCTATTTATTACCCATATATATGAATATTACTTTAGGGTACAATTATATTATGAAGCGACCGCACGTGTCAGCGTTCATAACGTATTTAATCTGCGACAAGGCTTCACAAACTGTTTCCCACAAGATTTATATTAAATTTTGTGGATTGTTTTCAATTTAGCTCGGATAACGTGTCAAGATGTATCAAAGGGTTGCTCCTAAATTTATCGACCTGAACGCCCTCTGCCCGACGAAAATAAAGCAGATACGTATAATATATATTTATAAAGACCGAACCGAATATACAGTGTGATGTGGACCGAAACTCGATGTACCTTACTTAATGACAAGATTTTAGGTAAGGTTGTCTTTGATTAAAGAGACTTTATGATATTAGATGTATTATAAATTATATTCGTATGATGACGTCACAAAAACTAAGTAACAATGTTTTTCCTAGTCAATACGAACGCTCTGCTCTTAGGATTTATTAATTTAGAATACGCTCAGGCTTGAGAAGACAATATGTACCATAATAACATGTGCTAGTTTTCGCAGACAAGCAATTTAGAGGCAGCTATAATTCGGTAGGTGGTTGAACATGTATACGTTGCGTCTGGCGAAGTACCACCGCTACACATATTTCTACCGTAAAGCAGTTATTATTACAACTATCTGTGTAACGGTTTGAAGGGTGTGGATGGCAGACCACGTGGATACTAACGGTGACTTCTGACTGAATTCACACAAATAATCCCATTCCTACAGCCCTATTAGAGATTGGTTCCAGATGTCCTTGCGTCTGCTGCCTGCCCCTTGCAGCCCCTTGTGTCTGCTGCCTGCCCGTTTACTACTCTTTCCACATAAAAAGGCATTTTTGTCTCAATTTAATTCAAGACTGGCAATAGTGTTGGTCCTCAGCAATCGATCAATCAAGTTCCTCTCAGCCCTTGGATAAATAACCATTACTGGTCTCATCAGTCTTTCTCTCTCTCGGAGCAAACCCGTGCACAATTGTGGGATTGTTATGGTTTTTTTTTTGTATTCTCCGCTCAACAGACTTGGATCCGTGCATTTTTTTATATACATAATTATTTTGATAATCTGCAACTACAATTAGATATTTTTCCTTCGCTGCACAAATTTTTTTAACCTTAATTTTTACAGACTTGAAGAGTCTATGCTGCGAGTCGCCATTGAGATCTTGTTGGCTTCTATTCAGTTATTTATTATATTTATTGTGACATTTATAGCTGATTTGTTGAACAGAGTTATGGCGATATAAAATGGGATGCGATTAGAATGTTATCAAATTTATTATGACGTACATAGTTAGCGCGTGCGAAAAATTGTCGCGGTCACAGGCGCCATCTCAACCCAATTTAGTTATCTGCGATATGACCTGATCTCTGATCCACACTGACATTAGACGTTTCGTTTATCTACCGAAATGTAACCCTGACACTAAATTATGTTAATAAGTGTTTGGCGCATAACAATTTAATCGTTAAACAAAATAATGATTAAATTCATTCCTGTTTTGATATCGGCGTTTTCACAGTGAAGAAACTTTTATTTATACTTTATCTTACATTTCCTTTTCATATTAGATTCTGATCTTTTATCATTTCCGTGATAAAATACGAGTATATAGGTCTACGTAGTACGTGTCAACACTAATATAAACTAGCTTCTCTACAAGCGTATCGGAATTCTCTGTATCATGTACATCGTTAATGTTACGTGGTTGCGACTCCTCCCTGAGGATTTCATTATATGAGAGTATTTTACTACCTCAAAATACATACGTGCTTACAATATGTGAACAACGCTCGCACATTTACCTGAAACAAACAAAACCAATTAATTGCAAACAAATCTTTGGATGTAATTACCTTGTACGTATATGTTTAATCCGACAGAATTTTATGGTTTATTAACAATTCGAGCCCAACGATTATTACCAACAGAACGACATCTGAAATTACCGCATACAGAATTTATTTACGAATAGCTACAGAATTTTTAGCATTACGGGCATCAGTGGGTCTCCCGGAGGCCATTATTCACGTGGCGAACCACCCACCTCGCCGTTTGTGGGCAGCTACCACTAATTTATGGGCCTTTAAGTGCCCCCAACGCAACCGCGGCATTTCGGTCGAAAGTTAGAAACACAGAAACAGGGAGCGACAAAACGATGTCAGAGATAGAAATAAGATGACCTCGTAATGGGTTTAAGGTTTGCTATATGTCGTGCGTGCGCGTATTGCCGGATCTCGTGTCCAAATTCCGAGTCGTACCATTCCACGGACATATTTGTGAATTACGTGTTACGGTCTACTGTACCGTGAAGAGCGCTTAAAGCCGAACAAGGATGACAAAAACATATATGACCTTCATTGACACTATATACCTTATCTATACTAATATTATAAAGAGGAAAGATTTGATTGTTTGTTTGTTTTATATGAATAAGCTCCAAAACTACTGGACCGATTTCAAAAATTCTTTTACGATTAGAATCCTACATTATCCCAGATGAACATAGGCTATATTT